>CM035414.1:143605380-143625380 GCA_020310875.1 Ceratopteris richardii
AAATTGGTAAGGCACATCCTCACAGGTTTGAGAGGTGATGACAAATGGAAGCCATTCATTTTGTCTACTGAATTATCACTTGATCATTTTACTCTTGACTTAAATCAGTTGCTAGGACATATGTTAACCTTTGAGCAGGATGTCAAAGGTGAAGGTGACAAGAGTATAGGTCATGCAATGTATTCAAAGGATAAGAAGAAGAATATCAAAGGAAAGCAAGAAACAAATGAGGATGAAAGTACAACTAGCCAAGCTAATTTCCTAAGAGGAAGAGGAGGTGGCAAAGGTAGAGGAAGAGGTAGGAGTAATAAAGATGGAGTCAAAGCTTGCTGGATTTGTGGTAAGACAAATAACTTAGCTAATGATTGTTGGCATAATACTTAGAGTAATGGTGGATATAATCAGAATTTTAATTCAAGAGGAAGAGGTGGCAGAAGTCAAAGAGGTAATTTCAGAGGTAGAGGTAGTAGAGGTTACTTTGGAAGAAACGTAGGTAGAGGATTCCAAAGTCAACAATACAACAATACCTACTACAATTATGCTTCAGATCAGAAGGAGGATTCAACATTGATAATGAATGCAACTTGTGAAAGGCAAAGTGAAGACCAAAGAGTCTTTTACATTGACTCAGGGTGTAGCAATCACCTGAGTGGCAATATAGCTTTGATGACTGATTTGGAAAATAAGGTAACTAATCATGTGGTTCAAATAGGTGATAATACAAAGCACAATGTGAAGTCAATTGAATCAGTGAAGGCCAAGGATGGTTATGAAGTTATATTCACTATTTAAGGAGTGTTTGTGAAAGATCGTAGCAATGGGTATAAACAAATTGTGTCAGGGAAGAAAGAAGGAAGTCTGTTCACATTGAAGATCCAAGGTAATGTTCGTCATGCCTTGTTCACCTATGGAGGACATAAGATCTCTGAGTTAGATCTTTGGCACAAAAGACTTGGACATTTTAATGAAAGAGGTATCAAAGATATGATTAACAATGGTTAAGTGCTTGGATTGCCTAATGTTGCAGGTCAATATATGACATACAGATCTGAGGCATGTCAATTAGGTAAGGCTCATAAGCAACCTTATTCCAAGCATGGTTTTATGTATTCAGAGAAGCTTGAATTGGTACACACAGATGTGTGGGGATAATCAAAAGATTTCAGTATCAATGGTTCAAGGTATTATGTGATTTATGTTGATGATGCTACCAGATGGATCACTATCTATGTGATCAAAGCTAAGTCAGAGGTATTCAATACATTCAAACATTATCATGTGTATGTAGAGAGAATTACAGGTCATAAATTGAAGAGACTAAGGTCAGATGGAGGGGGAGAGTATTTCTCTAATGAGTTCATTGATTACTTGTGGAATGCATGTATAAAAAGGGAAATTACTTGCAAGTACTCTCCTCAACAAAATGGTGTAGCAGAGAGGAGGAATAGAACTCTTGTTGAGTTTGCAAGATCCATGTTGAAGGAGAAAAATTGCCCAAATTACTTGTGGGCTGAGGCTGTAAATACAGCTCCTTATTTGGTCAATAGGTTACCATGTAAAGCTTTGCAGGGTATGACACCATATGAGGTATGGTGGGGTAAGAGACCTACTCTAGATCATTGCAAAGTATTTGGGTGTTTGGCATATGCATATGTGCCATCACAATTAAGGCACAAATTGGAACCTAAAGCTGAAAAGTATGTATTCATTGGTTATGATGATAAGCAGATGTGATATAGGTTGTGCAGTCCATCCACAAAACAATTCCTTGTATCAAAGGATGTTACATTTGATGAGTAAGGTACTTGGTATGCAGGTACAATCAATATTAATGCAGGTGATAAAGAAGTTGTGAATCCAAAGAAAGGTAAATCAAAGGTTTAGATATTTGATGAAGAGGAGAACAATGGAGTGCAAGTTGAAGTTGAAGAAATGCCAAGATTTAATCTTGAGGGTGATGAACCAGAAACCTCAAGGAGTGGAGAACTCAGAAGGTCATCAAGACAAAAGTGGCAATCTACAAGGTATAGCTATGACACTTCTTTTTTGGCTACCAAAGATTATGCTTACATGATAAAGATAGATGAAGACCCTTCTACATATGAAGAGGCAAAAGGTATGGAAAATTGGGAGAAAGCTATGCAAGAAGAATATGATGCGTTGATGGAGAATCAGACATGGGAGTTGGTTCCTAAACCAAATAGTCAGAAGACCATTGGATGCAAGTGGGTCTACAAGACAAAGAGATTTGCAGATGGAAGTGTGTCTAGGTATAAAGCTAGACTTTTTGTGAAGGGTTTTGCTCAGACATATGGTATAGATTGTGATGAGACCTATAGTCCTGTGGCAAAGATGACAACCATCAGGACACTCATAGCTATTGCTGCATGTAAAGGTTGGAAATTATGTCAATTAGATGTGAAGAATGCTTTTTTGAATGGTTATATTTCAGATGATGTTTTCATGGAGCAACCCCAAGGATTCAGAGGTGAAAGGTATCCAGATCATGTGTGCAAGCTCAAGAGAGCATTGTATGGTTTGAAGCAGGCCCCAAGGGCATGGAATTATAGACTTGTGAAGTTCTTGAAAGAACTTGGATTTCAAGTATCAAAGGCAGATAGTAACTTGCTTGTTAAAGCAAGTGATGATGGGTTCATTTACATGTGCATATATGTTGATGATATAATTCTTACAGGTACAGATGAGAAAGGCATTCAAAGCCTAAAGAAGAAAATGGAGAAAGAATTCAAGATCAGTGATTTGGGAGACGTCATATTTTTTGGGCATGGAGATTTCATACACTCAACATGGAGTGTATGTGACTCAAGAAAGGTATTTGAGAAACTTGTTGATCAAGTTTAAGATGAATGATTGCAGGGTAGCACCTACTCCAATGGAGGTGAATCACAAGTTAAGCATATATGGAGGAGAAGAGTTCAAGGACATGAAGTTATATCAAAGTTTGGTTGGTAGTTTGATTTGTCAAGATATACTGAATCTTTTGGAGTGATTCAACTTCGAGGAGGTGCACAAACTATAGACATTTGATAAAAAACGTTACACATTTGATAAGTCAATGAGAGAGTTATGTGCAACACACTTTCTGTAGAGTCATCATCTTCACAGATTTTTCAAAACCTTGATGATTGGTCATTGATCCTCTAAAACTGGTGAATGTTTGAGTTACTCTTCTTATAGAGGTGTGTTGCAGAGCCAAAGAGCGCACAAAGCAGAGAAAAAAGACGGGCCCCAAAATTTTTCCGATTTGGACCACATATTTTTTGTAACATATTCATTTTTGTAATATATTTCCCTTGTAAAGGCACTAGAGGAGTCCTCTAGATGCATTCCCACAGAAGAATAGAAGCTTACCCATGTAAAATAGTAGGAAATTAGCTTTTAGTGAATAAAGTGCCGGTCACTTGTGTGAAAGGACCATTTTTAGGGCACTAGTATATAAGTCAAAGGTGACTCCTTGTAAAAGACTTTTGGCCATTGTGAGAATAGAGAGCACAAAAATTCGAATTTGTGTCTTCTTCCCTCTTCATCTTCTTCTTCGTGAGCTCATATGCATGTGTATTGCTTGGAAAGAGTGCTTGTGGGTGTTAGCTATCCTTGAGAGTGTTTCTTTGCTGTAGGAAAGGTGTGTGCGAGGTGTGGGGAGTGCTGAAGCATAGGAAAGTATTTTCGCGTTTCAGTATTTCTGTCATAACTTGAAGTAGGAGTGTCGAAATTACGTGAAACCACTGCCATTGGATGCGTCTTCTCGAGAGCTTCGAAACGCATATGCTATTCGCTATGTTTGGAGCTCGGAGCTAAGAGAAAAGTCCAAAATACTGACGGCTGCTGCACCAAGTATCGTTTCGTCTTGACCTACAGTTGAAGCTTGTTAGGATAAGTGTTTTCCTCATTTTTCACTTTTGAGTAATACTTTTGCATTGACCATTGCGTGAGTGCATGTCTTCATACACTCGGCTAGGTTAGTGTACTCTTCGGATTGATAAATTAAAAGCGTGTATCCCCACTATATGCTCTTGTGAGGGGATTGAGGTACAGTCTCTTTCTCCGCAAGTCCCTAAGTTGAAGCTTAGGTCAACACACTTTTTGGCGCCGTTGCCGGGGAATGACGAATCAAACCGAGGCATTCGCGTGATGGTAAGTAGCTTTTTGCTTTGAAGAACGTGGAGGAGCGGAAATCTTCTCTTCTTTGGTAAGTCAATTTCAGCCGCACTTGCTACTTCTCATTCTTGGAGTGTGTGTAGTGAGTTGATAGATTAGGGAAGTGAGTGGAAGAAGTAGAATAGGAGGGAGTGGAGAGTAGAGTAGGCTTTAGGTTTGTTCAAGAATTTTCCTTTTTCTGTAAGCTAGGAATCCCCAAGTATAAAAGCCAAAAATTTTTCATTTTCAAGTTACTTGTTGAACAAGTATCGTGGAGAGCTGTGTCGAGTATCGTGAGAGTTGCAGCGGTCGTTTCGGGGAAAGCAAGCAACAGGGGAGAGCTCAGTGCAAAAGAGTTGGACCAAGAGATCATGGGAGCTTCCAAGGTAAACTAAACCACTTGTTTGCTCCAAAATTTTCAGTACTTCAACCTAGGAAAGGAAAAAACGACCTGCGCTGAGTGTCGTTTGGGCCTTCAGGGGGTTAAAGTTCATTTGTTGATTGCTACAATGGGTGAGGGTAGGAGAGAAGAGCTAGGTAAGAAAGGGGAAAACATCAAATCTCTAAAAACATTACAAAAAATTTGAAAAAGGGTCAAGTATCGCTTTGCTCCTGCGGTCGAGTATCGTTTTACTCCTGCGGTTGAGTATCGCGATATTTCCCAGCGGTCGTAGATCGTTTCGTTAGAGATCGTTTTAGACAGCGGTCGTAGATCGTTTCGCTAGAGATCGTTTTGATCAGAGGTCGTCGATCGTGTATCGCTTGCCAAGTATCGTGATCCAGAGATCGCGATACTTGTCAAAGGTCGTGTATTGTTTGTCACAAGTGTCGTCGGTCGTCGATCGTTTGGCGGAGGTCGCGACACTTGTCCAAGGTCGGTATCGTTTCAGATAGGTATCGTCGATCGTTTCTAGTGAAGGTCGTAGATCGTTTCTATTCGAGTATCGTGTGTCGTCTAGTGAGAGATCGTGTGTCGTTTCAGCCCAAGTATCGCCGATCGTTTCTCTCAGAGATCGTCGGTCGTGTATCGCTTTTTGCCAGAGATCGTTTTGCTAGAGATCGTTTGGTCAAAGATCGTTTTCCAGCGATCGTTTTGATCAAGTATCGTTTGTGAGCGATCGTTTCTGTCAGAGGTCGTAGATCGTTTCATTGAAAGGTCGTGTATCGTTTCCGGTCAGAGATCGTTTAGGGAAAGGTCGTCTGTCAGCGATCGTTTTCTCCAAATATCGTTTGTCAGCGATCGTTTTCTCAGAGGTCGTGAGAGGCAAGTATCGTGACTTGAAATTTTCTTTCAGTCACATTCCAGCCTAAGCTTTCCCTAGATTTCTGAACCATAACTTAGAACTCTAGAGACTAAAGGTGGACCAGAATTGATCAGAGCTCTAAAGTGAATGAACCTGAGATCAGGAAGAGCCCTAGGAAGCCGAAGAAGTGTAATTTCTTCCGTAGGGAGTGTTGCCGAACCAAGTAACCGTTCACACTATTCTGAGACCTCCAGTGAGTCAGAAGGAGAAATCCCCATGGCTTCCGAGGATATGCAAAACACTGTGCCCATGATTGGCCAGATGTCCATCATTGAGGGCGAATACAGAACTTCCTTAGAATATGTGAGCACTAACCTCAATGAGATCCCTATCTATTTGGATGGTCTAAACAGATCAGTGGCCAGACTGAGGAAGGCTTCAGAGGCCTACATAGTACCAAGACCAGCAGTTAAGTACATAGGAGGGCTGTACATGGATAAACAAGACATTCAATACGTGGTAACAGAACACCCTGAAATCATTAATGAACGTGGCGAGGAAAATAATACTTCAAGTTTAAATGGACATGGAACTGAAGAACAAGTAACAACTCCTAGAGGGAGATCGACAATTACTAAACTTTGGAGAGGAGACTTAGTTCCCCAGGATGACACTCTAATAGATGTGTATTTGATCAACGGGATGGAGCAATTGCTCAGAGCCCATTCCTCTATTTGGGAAGCTGCTCCTAATCCAGTTACCGTCTATGAGTTACAAGATCCTGAATTCCCCACCATCATCACATATATGGACAAAGACCACAGAAGGTATTGGCCTGTCACTGAATTAGAGAGAGCCGAGCTGAAATATCAGAACATTCCAGTGTTCCCCCCACGGGACCAAGCCACCACTTCACGGAACCCACATGGAACTTCTCAAAACGATTCAAGTCAACATTCGGGACAAACACAACAAACTCAACGAACCCAGATCCCCATCAGACCACATGTACAATTCACAATGCCTGCCACTAATCCTAACTACCGGCCACAACCAGCTATTGACCCAAGACAAGGAGTTCATGCTCCAGTCAGACCACAGGTAGTACGAGGACCAGGTATACCAATAGGAAGACCAAATTACCCTGTAATGCCGAGACAACCTGAAACAGGAAGGAGACTAAGACCGATTCAAGTGGCCAAGTGCATGAGAAATCATTATGATGGCTCGAGTGAACCCTATAATCACATAGCAGAATTTAAACAAGTAGTCAGAGCCGAGCAGGTAGATGACTTCATGATTCAATATGAGTCTTTTGGCCTTACCTTGTCAGACACGGCGTTGGCCTGGTTCCAGCCATTGGATCCAAATACCTTCCAGAACATGGATCAAGTGTATCAAGAAATGATTGAAGAATTTACCAAGTCTGGAATTAAGAACAATTCTTCATCATTAATCCACAGCTTCAAACAGGTCCCGACTGAGTCAGTCAGATTGGCTGCCAGGAGATTCAAGCAGTACGTGGATAGATGTCCCGTAGAAGAGAGACCAACTCAAAACAAGATGGTATCATTGTTCTTAGAAGGACTGCTGAACGGAACCTTGAGGTCATTAGTGTACGTGAAGAGAGTTCAAACTCTACAAGAATGTATGAAGGAATGTATAGACCTAGAGGATAACCTTGCCGAAGACTTGAAAATACCCCAAGGTAGTGTGAAAAGTGAAGAGTCATCAAATAGCACATCGAACCCTAAAAACAACGTAGAGGAAATTGCTGACTTGCTAGCAAAAAAACTGAATATGCAAGGACAGAGGAATTATCCCACCAATCCTATGAGAATGCCTGTGCTTAGAAGATGTATGCAGTGCGGAGGAGATCATCCTTCTCACGTGTGTAGTAGAGGAATAGTCCCACCACCTGCCTATGCTCCTCATAGACCCTCTGTTCCCGGACCACTGCAGTATTGCAGTATAGAGCAAAGATACACAAATCATAGCACCGAGAATTGCCCTTACAATAGGCAAACCAGACCCACACAGCCTTATGTGAGACCATATGGATATTCGCAGAACCAGCAGGGAGGAGAAGCCTTTAGATATCCCTCATATCAGCCACAGGCACCAATGCCACGACCATACGCATACCAGGGATATACACAGCCTCAACCAGTGCTAGGACAACAACCCCCCCACCCTCAGAATGTTGTCCCAGTTAAGATAGCGCAACCAGAGGAAAACTTAGAAAGGGCCATAGTGCCAGCTACACCTTTGACTAGTAGTGAACCTTATGACTCATTTTACGAATCTAGTCAAGGAACATACCCAGGTTATGAGAACTCAACAATGGAATATGGGCAACAATACGACCCATATGCTTATGGCATGGAGACGTCGTAGAGTTCATATAACTACGAGCAAGATTATGTACCATTGATGTATACAGCTCCTAGAGCAACCATGCCACCTCGACCAATGAATAGACCACCTGTATCTAGAGGACCATGCTACAGGTGTGGAGGTGACCACTATATTAGAGAATGTACATTACCAAACCCACCACCACCACAACGAATTTGGGAAGGTTACTGTAGCGATTGTGGAAAGGAACATCTTTTTAGGGATTGTCCTAAGAACCCAAACAAAGTCACATCTAACGTACAGATTAACGTAATAGAGGTAATTGAATCGTCAGGGAGTGACAAGGAGTACACTATACCTTTAAACGCCATAACAAGAGCTAAGGCTAGAGAAAACCCTGATAAAACCATAGAAAATAATCAAAGTGACAAAGAGGGAAATACACCAATCCCTCACAGAGTAGAAGACTCCGAAGAACCAGAAAAAAGTATCACCAGTAAACGATCCCAAAGATGGAAGCAAAGGAGAGACAGAATAAAAGAAAAAAAATTATTGCAAAAGAAGGAAAATGAAAAGAGAAAACCAAAACCAACAGAAGAAGCACAAGTGGAGGAAGAAAATAAAAGGGAGAAGGAAAGGAAGGAGGTAGGATCGGTATTAGCAGATCCAATGCCTGAAGAATTAGCTATGTGGATTCAGGCATACAAGGCGAGAATAAAAGCAGGACCCACCATAGAACAACATGAGAGAGAATACCCAAGAGGTGACCTAGAGAAAGAACGATTGGAAATCTGCAAAAAATTGATAGAAGTTGCCCAACAAACATTAGAAAAACCCGCATCACCTTTACCAAACAACCGAATGTGCGAAGAAAAATTCCAAGAGTGTCTAAACAATCAGGAAAAGCCTAATGTAAATAGGCCTCTGAATGATGAAATTGGTATTGAGAGAAAGGAAGGATCCATAGTCCCTGAAACAGAAGGAGATTGGACTAAGGATTTATGGGCGCGAGTTCAAGAGGACAAGTGGAAAAAGGTAGAGGGAATGGAACCGCCCTTTGAAGAATTGAAAGCAGAAAACGAAATAGAGGATTCAATACCTGAACTTAATTCAGAAGAAATTTTTCCAATGGATGCAAGTGACAAAGAAGTGGAAGACGATGTAAAGGAACTACCTAATTACACCGGGGAATACGAGCACAACTCAGAATTGTATCGCATTCCATCAATACAGAGACGAGAAACGAATCCATCAGTTCAAACATCGGAGATCATACAACGCCTTAGAGAGGTGAAAATCCCATGTACCTTAACATTCGAGGAACTGCTAAAGGTAAAACCACATCTAAAAGAAAAATTGATCAATCAGTGGGAAGTCAAGGAAGAAAAGAAGGAGGTAGATGACGAAGTGAAAACGGTGAGAATTCCAGTGGATAAAGTAGGAGACTTTAGTGAAGGGGACGAAGGAAATACATGTCTACCAATCACCTATAGGGGTTACACAACCAAAGCCATATTAGATTCAGGAGCTGGTGTTGGCATTGCTACCAAAGAAATTTGGGAGAAATGGGGAAAACCAGCATTGAGACCAACACGTATGAAAATTCAAATGGCAGATGGACATACGGAAAGACCCTTAGGATTGTTGGAACGAGTAGTCTTCACTACGTGCAGAGTGGAATTTGAACATACTTTAGCAATTTGTCACTTTGAAAGGCCAAGCAATTATGAAATGATCCTGGGAAGGCCATTCATGAGACAGCTAAAGGTCGTACAAGATTGGGGAAAGGATGCAGTGTACCTACAACACGCAGGAGTCACCACTAGGATCAACCTACATACGTACACATATCAAGATGTACCACCTCTGCAATGGAATCAAATCCATAAAGAGGAAGACGATCAATCGATTCATAGTGCAGGTTCTAGTGACCAATCCTGGATGAACGAGGACACTCATCTATGGATATGCCAAGCGGCAAAAAAGGAGGAAGAAAGAAGAAAGAGTTGGCAGCAGAAACTAGGTATAGTGAGATCGGTACAAGATCCAGCTTATATGCCACAAGTATTTCCAGACGAAGAATTCGAACCTCATGGTTGGATGGAAATCTTAGCCACCCTCGATGTTTGTGTAAACGAAGAAGTGGTAACTATGAACGAATGCATTGACGAGGAGGGTTATGACATTAGTCTGTATATGGTAGTCCTTCAAGAGGCAGGAGAAGGAGAAGTAATTGAGAAAGACTGGAAGGAGGAATACGAGAGCATTGAAATGGAACCAGAACCCCTGGATCTAGGATTTAGTACCACAAATATGGACAACACTGCCAATGAACAACATAAGGATCTCACACAAAAGGAAGAATTAGAAGCTGAAAGGGCGTTAGAAGATGAAGATAATGAGCTTCAAGACCAATTTGAGGTACCAGCTCATTTCAAAAAATATGAAGTGGAAGAGAGGAAGATTGCTATTCAAATGCCTAAAAGAGAGGCACAACCGGGAATAGCATATGATAATAAAGAGCAAACCAAAAAAATAGTTGTAACCATGGAAGGAGGAGAGGAACGATGTACTTTCATAGGACAGGATGTCTCAGCGGAAGAAGAGCGAGAGTTAATTCAACTCATAAGAGAATACCGGGATGTCTTTGCTTGGACTTATAAGGATTTAAAAGGAGTAGATCCATCTATATGTGCGCATAGAATCCCCATGACATCCGAAGCCAAACCTTCCAAACAGAGACCTTATACTTATAATGAGGTGTATTCAGCCAAGATAAAAGAAGAGATAGATAAGTTGTTGGATGCTGGATTCATATACGAGATAGAACACACAGAATGGGTATCGCCATTAGTGGTAGTGCCCAAGAAAAATGGAAAATTGAGAGTGTGCATAAATCTAAAGAAGGTGAATGCAGCCACTATACGTGATAGCTACCCATTACCGATTACGGATCATCTATTGGAGAGAGTAGCAGGTAAAGAGGTCTATAGCTTCCTAGATGGTTTCTCAGGATACAATCAGGTAGCTATTGCGACTGAGGACCAACACAAGACAGCATTTGCCACTGAATGGGGTGTGTATGCATTCAGAGTGATGCCATTTGGACTCACTAATGCACCGGCTACCTTCCAACGATTAATGTGTCACGTTTTCAAGGAATTCTTGAAAAAAAGCATGGAAGTGTATGTAGATGATCTTTGCACGTACTCCAATCAAAGACCCGATCACATACCGGAACTGCGGAAAATATTCAACAAATGTAGGCAGTATAGAGTCTGCTTAAACCCAGAAAAATGTGTCTTCATGGTAAGACAAGGAAAAATACTAGGACACATAGTCTCAAGAAATGGGATATCTACGGATGAGGATAAGATTAAAGTCATATTGGACTTACCAAGACCCAAAAATGTAAAGGAAGTACAAGCCTTTATGGGACATTGTGGATATTACCGTAGGTTTATTCACATGTATGCCATAATAGCTAAACCCTTATACGGTCTATTGACTCAGTTCACTTGGACGGACGAATGTGAAAAGGCATTCAACGAGCTTAAAAAGAGGCTGAGTACAGCCCCAATTCTAAAATCACCCAATTGGAGTAAGCCTTTTCATATTCATGTCGATGCTTCGAACTACGCAATTGGATGTATCCTAGCTCAACCAGCTGATGAAGGAAAGCTTGACCATCCAATCGCTTATGCGAGTAGACAATTAAACCAAGCCGAAAGAAATTACACGACTACAGAAAGAGAGGGCTTAGGAATGGTTTATGCAGTAAAGAAGTTTAGACATTACCTCTTAGCCAACAAATTCAAATTCTTCATAGACCATCAAGCTTTGTTGTACTTAGTCAATAAACCTTGTAGCACGGGAAGGTTGGTGCGATGGTTTTTGTTACTAATGGAGTTTGACTTTGAGGTAATAGTCAAAAAAGGAAACACACATGTGAGAGCAGATCACCTTTCTAGGTTAAAACACGGAGAGCCACCCAGCGGAGTTCCTGATGATTTGCCAGACACCTATCTTTTTAACCTGGAAATATGTCCTCAATGGGCCGAAAAGTTGATCCCTATACTTACACATGGACCTAAAGATGGGATCACGCCAAACCGAAAGCAAGATCTTTGGAGGACTAAAAACCTTCACATTATTGCTGGAAGTTTATACCACCAGGATTCAAGCAGACTACTGATGAGATGCGTGGAAGAAGATGAACAAAACATGTGGCTTCAGAAAGCTCACATAAATCAATGGAACACTCACTTGAACGCGATTGGAACATGGCAAACACTCAAGAGATTTGGCATATATTGGCCAACCATGCAACGAGATGCACATCATTATGTGTCAACCTGTCAAACCTGTCAAGAACAAATCCCAGATGAGAACTCTACGTTATGTTATTCTACAATAGCACCAAGGTGGAGCATGCCTTTAGTAAAGTTCTTGAAAACTCGAGAGTACCCTGATGGAGCTACCTTAGCAAGGAAACGTGCTCTTGAAGAACAGAGCAAAGATTACGTCATCCTAGGAAAACAACTCTTTAAACGAGGGAGAGATAACCAGCTAAGATTGTGCATTCATGAAAATGAATATCTCTCTGTCTTAGAAATGGCACATGCAGGAGCTGCGGGAGGACATTTCTCAGCAGATAGAACAGTCAAGATGATTCTCTTTGCAGGTTTGTTGTGGCCAACTCTACATATGGACGCGGAGACATATGTGAGAAGCTGCGAAACATGCCAGAGAGCAAAATATCCTATTAGAAGAGATGACATGCCTTTAAGACCCATGGTTTGTGCGAGAGCATTTACCAAGTGGGGCATTGATTTCATAGGACCTATCAATCCACCTGCGAAAGGATCACATGCGGAGTACATAATAGTAGCCACCGACTACTTGACTAAGTGGGTAGAAGCAAAAGCCACTAGAAAGAATGATGCTCAAACCACAACAAAATTTCTCTTTGAGCACATATTCACACGCTTTGGACTACCGATTGAGATAGTGAGTGATCGAGGAACGCATTTCTTAAACGAAGTCATTGAATCGCTAATGAATGAATTCTTAGTGATTCATAAAAAGTCAGCCCCATACCACCCTCAAGCTAATGGGCAAGCTGAAAGTTCCAACAAAGTACTTTGTACGGTATTGACAAAGATTGTCAATAATGGAAGGTCAGATTGGGACAAACAATTGCATCACGCAATTTGGGCCTTCCGAGTGGCATATAAAACGGCTATTGGAACTACGCCTTTCAACCTAGTGTATGGGCAGAATGCAATTTTGCCAATTGACTTCTTAGTGCCTACATTAAAAGTAGCCCAGCAGTATGAGTGGAACGGTCACGAATTATCTCAGCAATTAGATCAGATTGAAAAGCTACACGAGACAAGATTGCAAGCGGTAGCGGGCATTTATGCAGCCAAACGGAGACAAAAGGCTTATTATGATGCACATATAAAAGACAAGGGACTGAAAGAAGGCGACTTAGTCCTAGTATACACCCTCAAACAGCATGCAAAGAAGCTCCAAAAACGCGGATATGGACCCATGATTATAAATCGAATCTCTACTAGTGGTGCAGTCAATCTCGCCACACTAGACGGAGATATTCTTCCCAATTACATCAGTGGATGCCGAGTGAAAAGATTCATGGAGCCTCTAACGGATCAAATGTTAGCACGACTCTTAGGAGCTCAGAGTAGAAAAAAGGAAGAAGAACGCATACGAGAAGAAGCTAGACAGGAAGCCCTAGAACGTATCAGAAAACGGAAAGAGTGGATGAGAGAAAGAGACGAGAGATATCGAGTAGGAGAAGCACTCATCCCTATGGCTAATTTTAGAGCCACTGAGAACTCCGGACAACAAAGAAGACAGCCTTATTTGAATCTGGGAGCAGGACGAAAAGAGTACCACTTAGTGGATGCTCTCATAGACACAGGAGCAGCAATAAGCTGCATTAGATTTTCCTTGTCTCAGAGACTTAAAGAGGAGTTACGCCCATCGAAGGCACAACTAATTGGAATAGGAGGAAAAGTTACTCAATGCATAGGTGAGATCACTTTACCTTTACATATGGGGAACAACACAATGGAGCAGAGACTCTTAGTATGTCAGGACCAAGATCTGCTTGAAGATGTGGTGTTAGGACAAGATTGGATCTACGAATATGAGGTAACCATTCAATTGGCTTTAGGATACATCTCGGCCAGAATAGGACCTCGTGAAGTATTTAGTTTGCTAGACGAACGACCACCCAAAGCTGCTATTATAGAGCCAGAAGTTCATCCTAATGAACAAAGTCATAATTGTATGTTCACTAGCAATATAGGAACCCCATCGTCAAGTACTTCATGTGAAAATACTGTGAGTCCTGTGTGCACTCCATCCTTGAGTTTAGAGAGTCACAAGAGTGCACAAGAACATGAAACCAAGCACAGAGAACCACAAAGTACAAGAGAGACTATTCCTCTGCAAGAAGTGAAGTCTACACCCGTGAAAGTGTACCCCATTCCACACTCTACACTAGCTTGGATAAGAAAGGATCAAGAGAAGGCATATCTCCAGCAACAGAAACGTCTTCGACAGCAGCATGAGCACTTGTATAAGAAGACAAAGAATTTCGGACACTTTCAGCAACCACGACTCAAGAGCATATGGATCCCAAAGAAGCTGATAACTGCACAACCTGATCGAACCAAAATTTGGATCCCAAAGTCACGTACCCAAAGGACGACCATCCCAAACAAGGAACATCCTCAGAAGAGCTATCATAATCACATTGGTCAACAGACACATCAGACGAGGGAAAGGACATATTGGAGGAAGAAGGAATCTACAGATGCAATGCAAACCAACCTGAGATTCCCAAAACAGAATCAGTAGACAGGAATCTACCGAAGACGAACCGCATTCATCAAAAAGGTGGAGAATACAGTACGTTCCGCCCAAGTGAAGCAAATCTGGATGCCGAAAGACAAGACAAGCTGCATACATCGAGCAACTACTTCCAATTGCACACATGAGGAATTGTCAAGATTCAGAGTATGCATGATAGGGCCACATTACAAGGCCAAGCATTCGGCACGTCCTTCTTCTACTTTCGGATAGTATCGCACATTTTCCCTTTGGAAATAGGAGAGCACTTGTACATACTTAAAAAAATGACTCCAAAAAAAAATTCACTAATCGCTTCGGCTTTGTACTAACTTTTATGTTTTCTTTTCAGCAAAAAAATATAAAAATGCATGAAAAATTCAGGTATTACCTTTCTCACACCCACGGGAAAGGGACGGCACCATGCACTCGGAGCAACATCGAATTATTAATCAACATATGGAGGAGGATTTCTGAAAAAAGATATGGTTACTAACTCATCCTCTATATTGAGTGCAGATGACATCTTCTGACTCAGAAGCTACACAGCAGGAAGAGGAACTACTTCTTCCATTGGGGTCAATAACCAAGGTCAGAGGACATTGGTTTCGAGATGACCAACCTATCTCGGAACTTCTATTCATGGCAACCATCAAGATTATGGATAGGGATCACTATTTCCCTATTATGTCACAAGATTTCAAGACCATAATACAAGGGTTACCACATATCGAGGAAGTATGGACTCAAGCTGGCATTGAAGCATTTTTGAAGATACCTATATGTGTACCCGACTTCCAAAGATGTACACAAGTAATGAATACTATGCAGCCGGCTGCTACAAAGATTTCGGTTCCAGAAGCAAAGGTTTTGGACAAGGTGGGCACGTGGAAGACCATTCAATTCACTCATGAATTGATCAATAAGGCCTTTGGATGGAATCAAGAAGGCATTACCAATGTCAAAGAGGAATGCCATGACCCCAAGAAAAGATCATTCCTGGAGATTAACAGAGTAGATATTGAAGATGCGGTACGTTTGGTACATCAACACTTTTGTTTTCCTGGCATGAACAGATACACCGCACCACAAAAAATTGTAGTACAACTCCTATCGCATGCCATGAGACAGATAGGAAACAAAGTGAATCTCACAGGTTACGTACAAGAGCGATTGTTTGAAGCTCAGAAGAAATGGGGGCAAAAGAAATTCCTGAACGGTGGTTCAGCTTTGACCTTATTGATATATGAAGCCCTAGACATGAGACACTGCTTACGAGAGATGCCGACAGCAGAAGGGCTAGCAAGGTATGCAAAATCCGCTTCTGTCCCCAAGAAGAAGAAAGCAGCAGTCGTGGTGGAAGAGGCTGGAACCAGCACACAAAAACCCATGAGGGGCACTAAACGCTTGCGAGAAGAGGAAGCCCAAGCAACACCTCAGTCTAAGAGAACGCATCTCTTGCCTAAGATCACGACGGCTCAAATGCCGATATCAAAAAGAGATTTGTCTGCTTCCCTCGAGCAAACACATCAGTATATGCAAGGGCAGGTAAATCTAAATGTCCAAGGACATCAATATAGATAAGCAAGTCAAGCTCAACAAAAAGAGAGTACCGAAAAGACTCCAAAACAACCTGGAAGATACCAAGAATTGGGCATTGATGACTCGAGTACGAATACGGAATCCAGTCCTGAGAAAGACACGCTGGATACCGATATCAGGACAGAAACATATGAAGAGGAAGGACAAGAAATTGATCAAGTGGACGTGACACCGGACCGCCAGAAGGAAAAAGAAAAGAAGGTGGATGATGCTAAGGAACAGGAGCACGTCATTCAATTGAATGACACTACTAAAATAAACATCAAGGAAGACACAACTACTGGGGTTACACATGTCAAAATACCTATTAAAAAGGAAGAACAAACCCTAGTGAGTACGGAAATGGGAGAGGTCCCACAAAAAGAACAAACAATAATAGAGGTGCCTGATGACACACCTCAAGGACAGGATGAAAACATGGGGGCTGAGCCAAGGATCCAGCTTCAAATCAGGCAGCCCCATGATACCACTTTACACATTGCTCAAGGCAAAGACGTGACTACCGGAGCAGAACCCTCAATACCGAAAACATGGCTCAATGTGGATGTGACTCAACTGAAGCCTGTGGTAAAGCAAATGATCCAGACAGCCATGGATACGCAACAGCAAATGATGGATATAGATGCAGACTATGACAAAGCCATGAAAGAAAAGAATCAGTTTCAAGTTATGAGTGAACAGTTGTCTGCACAACTGATTCAGGTACAAAAAGAGATAACCACCAAAAACACTGAGCTGTTAGAAACACAAACACAATACGAGTCACTAAGCACTCAGCATCATCAACTGCGAAACCAGCTCGAGGATCTACAGAAAGTATATGATGCCACTGCAGCAGAAAAAGAAAGATTGAAGACCAGAAGCACTCTACTAGAAACACAACTGAAGTTATATCTGGACGAGAATGATACTTTACGGAATAGAAACAAAGAGTTGACGAAATCATTGTTATATGACCAACCAATAAAGCAACTGGAATTAACTGGAAGTAAAGAAGATGAATTAAGAGATCAACTCGCACAATATGAAGCTTTACTAAAACAAGAGCGCGCAGTAAGAGAAGAGGCAGAACTTAAGCACAATCAGGAAATAAATGAACTCAAAAGGCAGCTGAATTCAGCACAGGCCAAACTGGTACAGAGCTACAGTGAAAACATGGATCACGTAGCTGACATAGGTAAGGAGCTCCTAGCCACCAAAGAAAAACTCGGGGAAGCCATACAACAGATAAAGGAAAAAGATGACTGCATTGAAGAGCTAAAAAATCAGCAGAAAAGCAAAGAACCGATCGGGACATCAGTAGTGCCAGAAACAGAACATCCTACTGATGAGGTAGAGGTAAGCCCTCTATCTCAACCGATCTATCATTCTCTAATACATGAGCAGATGGCGGATATGCATGATGATCATCCAATGCCATACACTGCAGAAATAAGTCAGAAGGAACGGGCACTAGTGGTGTCCCGATTGACGGAAAATTTTGAGAATGAAGTCATCAAGGTCATGAAGGAAGACAAAATCAAAGGTAAAGACTTGGAAAAGATCATCAAGCCTTTCAACATTCCATATGGACTGTTGAAAGAGAAAACAAGGCAATATATAAAGAAGGTTACACACAAAAGTCCAGATGAGCAGCTCAATTTCAAGAATGACACATTCATGTACACTCAAACAGAGTTCGAAGCTGCACAGCCGGTGTGGAGGAGAAAATTTTTGGAGAAACATCCCACACTACGGGTGCACTGGCAAGCCGCACCTTACTTATTACAGGTAAACCCTTCGTTTTGTCCAATACCACGAAGAAGGGATACCAAAGAATTTTTGGATTTACAACGCAGCGGCAATATTAATAAACAGTGGCTAAACTATCCGATGTTACCTAGCCCGCCACATAACTATTTGCCAACAGAAGATTATATGATTAAAACAATAGAATTTTGGCTTCAAAACTATGCGACTGTACCAGATTTAGCAGTTAAAATGACAAATAAAATACTTAGTATGCTACTTACAGTTTTGAAGGTCTTCAAACATGCGGCATATACATTTCTGAACTTCATCGGCATTAATCAAGGCACCGATATACTTATTTTCGATCTATCAGTAATGCCGAGCCGCCCCACAATAATGGCATATTATTCTAGACTCATGTTCTTGCCAAGTCCGTATCTGCAAACATTTGAAGAAGCATTTTTTACAGGATTTTTTGAAATCGATTCAGAGATATTTTTAAAGATGTCATCCAATCTGAATGCCAGACTTGTGGCATACGAACTAAGCTTCTTCGCAGATCACCGACAACCGCCCAACGATGGAGTCAAAGCTGAACAATGGAAACAGATCATGATACGTGAAGCCAATCTGCTAAATGATACAGAGCAACAAGTATACAGAACATATGCCCGGCGCTTATCAAAGCCTGTCGGGGACGACAGAGTTCAGGAGGGGGGCAGTGTCGAGGGCGAGACGAGTAAGAAGAGGAAAAAAAGAAAGCAACGAAAGAAACAGCTTCACTAAAAGACAAATCTGAAGATGCATCTCTGCAGGAAGCCCCGCAGGGGCGCACACACCAAGGAAAAGCACGCAGCCAGAAGAAGGAATCAGGGCCAACATGTATCACTTATGTGGATGCTTCAACCTCTTGAGTGGCAGAGGTTTCAGATCAAGGCTTACGAGCTACATCCGCATATGTGCACTAATGGCGTGCGTGGCAAACCAAATCAACCAGGTCCAATGTGTGCAACCAGGACAAACCAGAGCGCCTCTAAAACGTAATGCAAGATCAAGATTCAGACAACACTGACCACTGGGCGCGGGCGCGAAGCAAAGTCTGTCAAGGGACGACAGAGGCGAAGAGGGGGAGAGTGTTGCAGAGCCAAAGAGCGCACAAAGCAGAGAAAAAAGACGGGCCCCAAAATTTTTCCGATTTGGACCACATATTTTTTGTAACATATTCATTTTTGTAATATATTTCCCTTGTAAAGGCACTAGAGGAGTCCTCTAGATGCATTCCCACAGAAGAATAGAAGCTTACCCATGTAAAATAGTAGGAAATTAGCTTTTAGTGAATAAAGTGCCGGTCACTTGTGTGAAAGGACCATTTTTAGGGCACTAGTATATAAGTCAAAGGTGACTCCTTGTAAAAGACTTTTGGCCATTGTGAGAATAGAGAGCACAAAAATTCGAATTTGTGTCTTCTTCCCTCTTCATCTTCTTCTTCGTGAGCTCATATGCATGTGTATTGCTTGGAAAGAGTGCTTGTGGGTGTTAGCTATCCTTGAGAGTGTTTCTTTGCTGTAGGAAAGGTGTGTGCGAGGTGTGGGGAGTGCTAAAGCATAGGAAAGTATTTTCGCGTTTCAGTATTTCCGTCATAACTTGAAGTAGGAGTGTCGAAATTACGTGAAACCACTGCCATTGGATGCGTCTTCTCGAGAGCTTCGAAACGCATATGCTATTCGCTATGTTTGGAGCTCGGAGCTAAGAGAAAAGTCCAAAATACTGACGGCTGCTGCACCAAGTATCGTTTCGTCTTGACTTACAGTTGAAGCTTGTTAGGATAAGTGTTTTCCTCATTTTTCACTTTTGAGTAATACTTTTGCATTGACCATTGCGTGAGTGCATGTCTTCATACACTCGGCTAGGTTAGTGTACTCTTCGGATTGATAAATTAAAAGCGTGTATCCCCACTATATGCACTTGTGAGGGGATTGAGGTACAGTCTCTTTCTCCGCAAGTCCCTAAGTTGAAGCTTAGGTC
>CM035414.1:143632880-143637880 GCA_020310875.1 Ceratopteris richardii
AAATTTTTAAGATACCTTTCTTGGGTCACATATACTCCATGTTGAGTATAAGAGATCTCCATTCCCAAGAAGAATGATAGGTTCCCCAAATCACTGATTTTGAACTCTTTCTCCATCTGCTTCTTGATCATTTGTATCCCCTTATCATCTGTTCCTGTAAGTATTATGTCATCAACATAAATACACATATAAATGAATCCATTTTCACTTGCTTTGACTAGCAAGCTACTATCTGCCTTTGATGCTTGAAATCCAAGATCATTCAAGAATTTTACAAGCCTATAATTCCAAGCCCTTGGGGCTTGCTTCAACCCATACAAAGCTCTCTTGAGCTTACATACATAATTTGGACTCACTTGATCTTTGAACCCATCTGGTTGCTCCATGTAGACTTCATCTGAAATGTAACCATTCAAGAAAGCATTTTTAACATCTAATTGAGACAACTTCCAACCTTTACAAGCAGCAATTGCAATGAGTGTCCTGATAGTTGTCATCTTTGCCACAGGACTATAAGTCTCATCATAGTCCACTCCATATGTCTGTGCATACCCTTTCACAACAAGTCTAGCTTTGTACCTAGACACACTTCCATCTGCAAATCTCTTTGTTTTGTAAACCCACTTACATCCAATAATCTTCTGACTATTAGGTTTAGGAACCAAATCCCATGTTTGATTCTCTATCAATGCATCATACTCCTCTTGCATAGCATCTTCCCAATTCTTCTTCCCTTTGGCTTCTTCATATGTAGAAGGGTCTTCATCTGCTTTTACCAAATAAGCATAATCTTTAGTAGTCAAGAATGAAGTGTCATAGCTATACCTTGTAGGTTGCCATTTGTGCCTAGATGATCTCCTAACTTCTGCACTTCTTGAGGTCTCTGGTTCATCACATTCTGGATCAAACCTTGGCCTCTCTTCAACTTCAATCTGCACTTCATTACTCTCACTTTCATCAAGTAATTGAATCTTTGCTTTACCTTTCCTTTGTTCCACTACTTCTTCATCATCTGCATGTACATTATATTTACCTGCATACCAAGTACCTTGCTCATCAAATGTAACATCCTTGGATACAATAAATTGCTTTGTAGATGGACTCCACAACCTGTATCCCATTTGTTTATCATCATAACCAATGAATACATACTTCTCTGCCTTAGGCTCCAACTTATGCCTCAATTGAGATGGCACATATGCATATGCCAAGCATCCAAATATTCTGCAATGATCCAAGGTAGGTTTCTTACCCCACCAAGCTTCATATGGTGTCATACCCTGCAAAGCTTTACAAGGCAATCTATTAACCAAATATGTAGCTGTATTAACAGCCTCAGCCCACAAATAATTTGGGCAATTCTTCTCTTTCATCATGGACCTTGCAAACTCAACAAGAGTCCTATTTCTTCTTTCTGCTACCCCATTTTGTTGAGGAAAGTACCTGCAAGTAACTTCTCTCTTTATACCTGCATTCCACAAATAATCATTGAACTCATTTGAAAAATACTCTCCCCCTCCATCTGACCTTAGTCTCTTCAATTTTTGACCTGTAATCCTTTCTGCATATGCATGATAGTGTTTAAATGTATTAAACACTTCTGACTTTTCCTTAATCACATAAATTGTGATCCACCTGGTAGCATCATCAACATATATGACATAATATCTTGAACCATTTATACTAAAGTCCTTTGAAGGACCCCACACATCTGTATGCACCAATTCAAGTCTTTCTGAATACATAAATCCATGCTTGGAATAGGATTGCTTATGAGCCTTACCTAATTGACATGCCTCACATCTGTATGTCATGTGTTGACCTGCAATGTTAGGCATTCCAAGCACTGAATCATTGTTAATCATTTCTTTGATACCTCTTTCATTAAAGTGTCCAAGTCTTTTGTGCCAAAGATCCAATTCTGACACCTTCTGCTCTCCATATGTGAGCATAGCATGTCCAACATTTCCTTGTACCTTCAATGTGAAAAGCCTTCCTTCTTTCTTTCCTGCAATAACTTGTTTATACCCTTGACTAGGGTCTTCCACATAAACTCCATCATTGGTAAATCTTACCTCATAACCTTTTTCCACAATTTGACCTACACTGATCAAATTCTTTGGAATTGTGGGAACATAAAGTACCTTACTCAGAAGAGTGCTCCCATCCTTAGCCTTGACTGAACCAATTGACTTTACCTTATGCTTTGTATTATCACCTGTCTGAACTGTATGATTAATTGCATTATGATCTAGGTCAGTCATCAAAGCAATATTTCCACTTAAATGATTACTACATCCTGAATCAATATAGAACACTCTCATGTCCTCATGTGAGGTTTCACATGTATTCATAATGAGAGTCGAATCCTCCTTTTGATCTGATGCATAGTTGTAGTAGGTGTTATTATAGGATTGATTTTGGAAGTTTCTTCCACCACCTCTTCCAAAATAATTTCTACCACCTCTACCTCTGAAATTTCCTCTCTGAAATCTACCACCTCTTGCTCTTTGATTAAAGTTCTGATAATTACCATTGTTTTGATTATTGTGCCAACAATCATGAGATAGATGATTAGTCTTACCACATATCCAACAAGCTCTTGCATTATCTTTGTTGTTTCTGCCTCTTCCTCTACTTCTGCCATTTCCTCTTCCTCTTATGAAGTTTGCTTGGTTTGATGTACCTTCTTCTTCACCTGATTGTTGCTTTCCTTTGTTGGCTTTCTTATTGTCTTTAGAATACATTGCATGACCTGCACTCTTATCAACATCTCCTTTGATATCATTCTCAAAAGTTAGCATATGACCTAACAATTGATTCAAATCAGGAGTAAAGTGATCTAATGAAAGTTCTGTAGATAAAATGAAAGGCTTCCACTTCTCATCTCCTCTTAGCCCTGTAAGTATTTGTCTTACCAATTTGTCTTCTTCAATATCTTCATCAACTGCACCTAAAGAATCTGCAATGTCCTTCATCTTTGTCACATAATCAGAGATTGATTGTGAGGCCTTCTTCTTGAAGGTAGTAAATTCTGCCCATAGTGAAGCCTTCCTTGATTTGGTTGTATTTTGGAAATGCTCTTCCAAAGCATTCCAAATGTCACAAGCACTCTCAAGTCCTCTAATGTGAGGAAGCAAATAGTCATTGACTGCCATGTAGATGATGCTTCTTGCTTGAGCATCCTTCTTCATCCAATTCTTCAAATCTGCAAGCTCCTCCCTAGTTGGAACACTAGGATCTCTGAATTCTGGCTTTTCTTCATCTCCTGTAATGTATCCTATCAGATCTTTGCTCATAAGGTGAGCTTCCATCCTCATAGACCATGCATGATAGTTCTCTCTATCCAACTTTTCAATTTGGAGACTATCTCCCATCTTTACTTCACCTGTAGCTTCAAATCTTTAACCTTTACAAATAATAAATGTACCTTTACTTCGAATGTTGCTCCTTCTGATCCTTTTGATGCTCTTTGTATGTCTTCCTTCAATCTTTCTTCAACCTTTACCCTTCTGCACCTTCAAAATGTAAAGATTTGTACTTCTGCAATAGTCGGAGTCTTCTTCTTCTCAATTTTGACACAACCTGCTCTGATACCACTGATGGAGAGTGTTAATCTCCAAAAGAACAAATTGACCTTGAATTTAGATCACCTCTATATCAAGATCAACTTTAGACTCCACCTAATTTAGAGAATCTTCACCAAATTATCAGGAAATTGATTATTCTGAAAAATTCAGTTTCTTCAGAAAAGTCTGCTGCAGATTAGTCACTCATTGACTAATCAATCCTGTAAAGTTTTTTATAAAACTTTGCACAACACTTCGCCTTAAGGTTGCGCAACTTTGCCAAGTTAAATCTCTCAAAAAGATTAAGTATACACTGAGAAATGTGTGAAACACTTTACCTATGTCTGAAAGTGCTTCTCTGCAATGGCGACTTTGACACCTGCAACTTCTTAGCACTGGTTCTCCCAACTCTGAACCCGTTTGATCAAGATCTTCTAGCCATAGATAGCTTACCTTCCAACTTAGATTTTGAGCCCTCACTTGTGTAAAACTTTACACTGTGGACTGAGCACTGACCATTTCTTTGAAGATGAAATGTGCGCCAGATTTTTTCAACTCTCAGAACATCTTCACATATGAATGTTCCTAAACAAAATTCTCACAGCCTGATTGACATTAATCTCTCAAATTCTAGCCATAGATAGATTAGCTATGGACTTAGATACGTGCAAAAGGATTCTTCAAAAGATTAAGCACAGAAGGAGAATGGGAAAGAAAATCGACGCGCAGAATTCTACAACATTTTCTTCTTCATTACTTTTCATACATATGGTTGATAATACATACAATGTTCATCACCTCTTCACCTATTCTTCTCTATCTGATCTATATCACTCTCACCTACTATGAATACGTATCTGTAGATATATATACGAGTCTAACTCGTCATCTTTTTCAAATTACATTGAACTATTTACAAGAGTAATATACAAAAGAAACATTTCTGATTCTATTTTCTTCCTCTGAAAGTAATCTTCATTCTTCCACATATCTTCTCACTTTGATCTTCATATAATCACTATTGATGATTGCTTTGCTCCAACAATAGATAGATAGATAGATAGATAGATAGATAGATTGATAGATAGATAGATAGATTGATAGATAGATAGATAGATAGATAGATAGATAGATAGATAGATAGATAGATAGATAGATAGATAGATAGATAGATAGATAGATAGATAGATAGATAGATAGATAGATAGATCGATAGATAGATAGCTGGATAGATAGATAGATAGATATATAGATAGGTAGCTAGGTAGGTAGATAGATAGATAGATAGATAGATAGATAGATAGGTAGATAGATAGATAGATAGATAGATAGATAGATAGATAGATAGATAGATAGATAGATAGATAGATAGATAGATAGATAGATAGATAGATAGATAGATAGATAGATAGATAGATAGATAGATAGATA
>CM035414.1:143645380-143725380 GCA_020310875.1 Ceratopteris richardii
TCACACTCATTGTGTAAGTTAGCTTCAACTCGGATATCATGATCATCTATTTCTTTTTAAAGGTTGGAGATTTGATAATGTTAAAAAATCTCATCAACATTTTCTCTTTCATTGAAAAGGCTTCCAAATCTATTGTTGACCATTGGAAGGTGGTAAAAGATGTTTAGGGGGACTAACATGATAGTCTCTAGCCTATTTAAGGGCCGGTTTCTTGCATTGACTATGGTGAATTCGTCCCCATCCATAAGGCTTATCATTTGGCTGGACTAGTGGAATCTGTTGTTTGCGAAGGGAGTAGTCTCTAGTGGATTCCCTTATTTATGATAAAACAAGCAAGAGTTAGGTACGTTTCTGTAGATAATATCCTCAATGTGGTCCACTCATCCAATGTTTTTGGCCAACTCAATATCTTTGTGTAGTTGACCTTCCATATAAATTTCCACAAGAACTTTGGGTCTCCATATTGGGTTGATGAATGGGGGTTCATTAATGTTCAGGAAAGTCCCCATAGTTTTGGAAATTCTAGCCAAACAATGCATCTAGTGTAGGGGAAGATTGGAAGTTCAATCTATATTGGTAGCTTCTTTGACTTATCCATGAGGGGGTTGAAACATCAATACCAATTGAAAAACACAACACAAGTGTCTCTGATGTTACAACTCACTGTTAAAGGATTAAATCTACTTGCACCACATCATCAAAGAAAAAATAGAAGTATCCATTATCCTAATATTGAATACAAGGAGAGAGCAAATTTAACCCACTAAAGAGTTCTTGGGCCAAACATGTAAGACTTCTAGACGCGGTCTAGGCCCTTGAGAGAGTCCAAGGAGGTATGATACTTCATAGCTTTTTTGACGAATATGCTTCTTCTCTTGTACCCTCCTCAATCTTTTAGGATACTCCAAAGGGTACTCGGCATGATGCTAAAATGCATTCACTTATGCAAGCATAAAATATTCAAACAATGAATGAAGTAAAAATGGAATAATTCCAAAATCCAAGTTTGAGGATGGTACATGTTTCTCATTTTGCAATTCCTATCCTCCATGATGAACGTTTCCAAGACTTGATGTGGAAAAATACTTCAATCTTCAAAGGGTATGTTGTCCTTTCACACATACATATGCATGCAAAAGGCCTCTCTACCTTACATAGCTGTGCGAGAATGCATCTCTTGATGTTCATGCGCAATGGGATGATAGAGAGAGATAATGACTACTATCGGCCTCCTACTAATTGTATGCTAAGACAAATAAAGTTCTCCAAATGAGGCACTAAAGGGTGGATAAGATGGAGGATAATTTTTGGGATAATTTAGAATGGCTGAGGACAATCCCACATATGTGATATCTTTCTCTAGAGTGAGAGGTACAAGGCACATAGGAGGTTGTTCATTTACATGTCTAGGGGAAGAGAAGAGAGCTTGCACCTACCCTCTCCTTCAATACCTAGAGCAGCACGCGGGCACCTATGAATATGTGCATTCAGCCATATAAGGTCACCTATGAATATGTGCATGTGGATGCAAGTAAACAAGCTTTGATGTCTATTGACATGAGTTCCCACCCGAAAAAATACTCAATGCGAACATACCTTTTGTGAGAGAAGACTTACCACGCCAAAGATGCCACACGCACATCTCATGCTCACCTCTTTGGCTTCATGAGGACAATCTCACAAGACAAATATCTTACTCACCAATAGCAGACCACAATTCACTCTAATAAGCTTTTCTTAAAGAAAAATTAGAGAATAAAAATCAAACCTGGATCAACTTTAGAGAACTATGAGGGCTATCTAAAGACACCAGGATATAGGAAATGGATAGATATCGAAGTGGAAAAAATGATTTCAATTTAGAGATAAATACTCCAACACAGCCTACACAAAAAGAAAGACGTTAATCACCACACCAATGACCACACTACACTACAATAAGATTTTCTCATAGAATAATCAAAGAATAAAACTCAAACTTGGCTCAATGTTAGAGAATTGCAAGAGCTATCTTAGGACACCAAGATATAGTAAATTGATAGATACAAAAGTGAAAATAATGATTATAACTCAAAGATAAATAGCTATAACATAGAATAAAAATAGAGGGAGATATCAATCACCACACAACTAATCTCAATCCAATAGGAGTTTCTTTCATCAGTTTAAAGTTTCTATATTAGAAATCAAAAGCACCAAGTGTTTTCCTAGTTCCTTAGTAACAATGGTCAGTAGTAATACAAATTTATTTGCATCTTATCTACTTCATTATTGTTCTAATCTATTTAGTTTCATTTTTTTCAACACCAGTCATTCGCAGTTAAGTGTTACAATGGATATGACCTAAGGTGCACGAGCCTTAACTTACATTAATGTTCTGTTCTAGTCCTTCTTCATAGTCCAATGATGATCGAGCTTATAGACCCTTGATCGAGTATGGAAGAACCAATGAAATAGTATCAACTCTATACAATTGCAGAATGTGCTATATAATTTGGCATGTTGGATGGGACATAGGGTTTGCTAACCCATTCACAACCTATCTATGACCAAAACTCTTGCACGAACTACATCTCTTAGTCCATAATGTAGTATGAATATTTGTGAAAAGTGTAGAAGGAAGCAGTGACTCTTAGAAGAACCAGAAATGGCTCAAGGTGACTTAGATTCGCTTGCTTATTGTATCAATATCAATTTTCATATCTTTAAAGGAGCCTTGATTAAAGACCCCGACGACCATGTCAGGAGTTTTCTTGCATTATGCAAGAGCCGAGGATTGGACGAATGTATGGATGCCCTCATGGCATTGTTTCTAGTAACTTGGATGGGCTGATGGACAAGTGGTTCAATCAATTTGAGGAAGAGCATTTCATGATGTGATAGGCCATGAAGAATGAGTTTTCTTCTACTTTTTGTCTAGGAAAATGGAATTGAACAAGTTCTAGAGGAGATCATAAATCTATACTTAAGGAAAGGAGAGTATTTTCCAAAATTAATGACTAGAACCAAGGCACTAGTTTCAAAACTACCAGCTTCTCTATGTGACTTCTTGATTAAAAAGTGGCTAAAAAAGCACTTCCACTGAGTACAATGCATAAGATCCATGATCTGTTAGCACTAAGTGCCCCATTAGAAGACTTTGTTGCTATGGCTACTAGATCAAGCAGACCCACATCCACTTGAAGGACTCCGCATCTCATGTTGAGCGATGGAATGATTCCTTGATGCAATAGAGATTTATGCGCACCAAAGAAGAAACTATAGCAAATCTCAAGTGAGAAATCAAAGAACTGAGAGAACAAGAAACGAAGGCAAGCCTATGATGTAAAATATTCCATCGATAAGGGCAGTTGTAGGTGAATGCACTAACAAAGTGATCTTTTAGTTCTACAAAAAATGAGGATACGAAGCTCGTACATACTACTCTCTAAAGAAGATGGCTGAGCCACAACTACTTGCATATTGGAGGCAACTAGCTATGTCATTATAGCCCTTGGTTCCTATGACTCAACCAATCACTAGGACCTCCCCTTGTTAATCTTCCTATGGTTCCATCATTCTATTCTTCCCCTATTAATGATAGCATGTAGAGTAATCTAGGTGATTAGGTATAAACATTTAGAAATCAACCATGACAACCCATAATAAGCTATAGGTATGAAAAATACGGCCACATGCAAGTTCACTATCTTCTACTAGAAAACACATCTCCTTGCTCTAATTATCCAGAATCGAGAGATCACTACACAAAGGACTACCCAAAGCAAGCTACCACGAATTAGGTAAACAACACCTTTCACATTTTGATAGAGTTGCTTCTAGCTTGAAGCACACTGCTCAGATCATCAATGACCAATGTAGTGCAACTAAGGAATATCCCTTTGCTAAGAGTACATACTGAAGCTCAAATGGTGGTAGAAGAACGACCTAAGGTAGTGGAAAACAAGGATGCTAGCTTGGGGTAGAGAAATTTGTTTGGCAAGGTAGCTAGTCCTAAGGGAACATCTCCAATGTGATGGAAAAAGAGAGGAGAGACAAGCAATACCAAAGGATTTGACCTAGAGCAAGAGTTTTCTAGAGCAAAAATGGCACCTATGAGAGTAGAAAAACCTCTTGCTTGAGCAGAAAGGGAGACATCAATGGATTTTGAACTTGAACTCCAAAGACTAAATATCCCGGTGTCTAAGCAAATTGTACACTCACAAAAGGATCAAGAAAAGGAACAAGAGAGAGAGAGAGATAATGATGGAAGATGCTTTTCAACCAACCCAACAAGAGTTAAAGGATGCAACTTCGAATCTCAACATAAGTATACTGACAAATCCTTTTTTGGTATGTGAGATTCTTAAGCATACATACCAACAACTAACTATGTATGATGTGTTGCCATGTTTCATTTGGATGTCTAATTCTAGAGTGGGATTCTCAGTATTGTTGCTTCATTGGGAGCACCATATTTATGGGTAATAGTCTTGGTAATTGCTTTATAACATAGGCCCCTCTAATTGACTACTACAACCTTCGAGCAGTGATCAGGATAGTCTTATAGGAAATCTTGAGTGTAATCATAGATGGAGGATCCGGTATCAACTTGATGTTTGAATCAACAATGAAGAATCTAGGACTCTAACCATCTAGAGAAGCACAATTCATAGTTATCATGGTGGACCACACCAAGGTAAGACCTGTCGGGATCATCCAAAGGGTGGAACTAAAGGTACAAGGTTTTGAGTTCATCTTAGAATTTGTAGTGTTACACTACCTCTCACATCCACAAGCTTCCCCTTACTATTCGGACAACCATGGCTCAAATATGTGAAGTTCGTCCATGACTAGGGGAAACTATATGTGGGTACGTGACCATGATATGATGAAGCCATTGCGGATGGAATCTGGCCCAGATCACATGCAAATGGGTACTGCTAGTTCGTTAGTAGAACCTGATGATGAAGAACCCAACTCCTCAAAATTAAGAAACCTATTTGAAGAAGCTGATCATGTGCAGAAAGTTATCTACAAAAACTCTTCCATGTTATACTATGATCTAAAGTGGAACATTCTAGGATGAAGGTGAGGGCCCCTACATAATAAGAAGCAAGAGGCGTTGCTACAAGATTGGTAGCAAGGAGGAAAGAGTCCAATGCAAGTGGAGCACAAGGTCAATACACCTCAAAAGAGTGCTATGATATAGTCAATGTTGGATGAGAATCTTTCTATCTATGGTAGTGCCAAGACTTAAAAAACAATTAGAAGGGGGTCCCTAGAATCAATGGCATGCTCGGTTTGGTCTCACCCAAGTGTTCGCTCTACAACTTGAGTAATCAGTTAAATCCCAATTTACTCTAGTGGTGCCTTGTGTTGTTCGTCACATTAGCTACTTTTTTCCTTCATGTTGCCAAGCATATCTCTCCACCCCCAATGCCCTTTTTTGAGTGCAAACCAAATATTCCCATATCTTCCTCTCGTGCAAAAGGTACAATCATGATCAGCAAGTCACAAAAATCATAGTACAACATGGTGGCCCAATGAAGGGGGATCTTGGAGTGTTGTGGCATGCAAACAAATCCACACTATATAAGGATTATATAAGTAGCTAAGAAGCATTTCATAGTTCATACATAGATATATGATCAAGAAAAACTCATGAGAGATAGGTGAATGCAATAGATTACACACATAGATGTTGGAGTTTGATGTCTCTGAAGCATAGGAATAGGAAGAAGAAGAAGCTTGGAGCAAAACACGACACAGAATGTATTACCAAGTAAATTTACAAAGATCACTAATCCATTTGGGTTATAGGTGTATATACAAGATGGGGGGGAAAGACCTCCTTAAGAGGGAAAAAAGTGCCTTGATGGTCCCAAGTGTTTTCACACACACACTACCCAAATATATCAACAAAATCCCCCTTATGAGTGATGCAATGAACAAGGAGATGGAACTCATGTATAAGGAAGTGCCAAGCTATGTGGAAAGAGATGAATCCACAAAAGGAAGTAAGCACAAAGCTTTGCACCAAGCTTCAAACTTCTCCCTAGCCATAGCCTTTGTGTAAAGGTCGACAATGTTATCTTGTGTGGGCACATATGTCAAACTGACCTCTCTTGCAAAGAACCTCTCCCTAATCATTAGGGGGGAAAATGAACCCTATATGAGCCTTGAAAGGTTTCCAAATTTTTAGGGATTGAGCTCAATCTTGTACTTTGTTAAGTGGACAAAGTGCATTTAATAGAGCACTTTTTAGTAGGCTAAAGTAGGGTTTTTTTTAGGTTGAGCTAGGATAATCTCTCTCTTCTACACAAAGAGAGAGAGAAAAGTCACTTTTCACATTATCAAATCTATCCATCTATGTGAATAAAAAATGGCCTTTATAAAAGAAGTCTCTTTTTTTAGCTATTCTTTATTCAAAATGGCCCATACTTATATGTATATGTCAAAAGTTACTTTTTAACTCCATTTTTTATGAAAATCAGTTAAGAAAAAAATACTTTTGAAACTACGTCCAAAAGTTAAGAGCCACATCATCAAACTCATAGCTTTGGTTGCCCGAAAATATGAATTCTTGAAGAAACCCTATTTTCACCCTTAAACACTCAAAAAACTCATTTTGACCTATCCAAATACCAAAACACACTTGTTTCTTGAAAAGTCTAGAATTTCTTTCAAATATCCTTTCAACATTGCAAAAGATTCCAAGATGAATCATTTTCTCATGTTATTTCATTCCCTAGAATGAATCTCAAGTCTTTGAAGAATTAACATTCTCCCGAGTAGTGCGAATGAAATTCTTTAAAACTTATTAGGCAGCAAGTATTTCCCTAGAAGTCCCAAGCCACTAGAAGTGGTACTTGAATTCCAATGGTTGATATCACCTAAAAGTGTATCAAAGGCTCTTAACTTTAGAATCTGAAAGGCATTAATACATGCTTTGACTTAAGTAGGGGAAAGATCTCTAGAAATCCTATAGGTAAGCCAAAAAGCTTAAAAAAGTCTGAGAGATCTTAAATGATAAAGATAAAGTCTATAGTTTGTCACAAGATCAACAAAACTTGATCAAGCTTGGCAAGGATTGTCCAAGAAATTGTGACTGGAACTACTTTTAAGTTTGCCCCAGTATTGTCCAAGAATTGTGATTGGAACTACTCAAGATCCATTTATCAATGGTAAGTGTGAAAAGAGTAAGTTGTTCCAAGTTTGAATAGAGTGAAAAGGTGAAATCCAATAGCATGAGCAGATGCTTAGACTTAAGCAGTAGACAAATTCCTATATAAAGTCCCCATGTAGCTACTTAAAGCTTTAATCAGAAAGGAATCTAAAGACAAGAAGTGAAAAGCTCTTGTTGCTACAAATAGGTTAAGTATAACCAATTAGACTTGAATTTGATAAATTCAAGAACCTAGAATGATAATTGGCTTTTCTTTTGACCTTAGTAAAGAAGAATGGAGGGGGAGAGTATTTCTCTAATGAGTTCATTGATTACTTGTGGAATGCATGTATAAAAAGGGAAATTACTTGCAAGTACTCTCCTCAACAAAATGGTGTAGCAGAGAGGAGGAATAGAACTCTTGTTGAGTTTGCAAGATCCATGTTGAAGGAGAAAAATTGCCCAAATTACTTGTGGGCTGAGGCTGTAAATACAGCTCCTTATTTGGTCAATAGTTTACCATGTAAAGCTTTGCAGGGTATGACACCATATGAGGTATGGTGGGGTAAGAGACCTACTCTAGATCATTGCAAAGTATTTGGGTGTTTGGCATATGCATATGTGCCATCACAATTAAGGCACAAATTGGAACCTAAAGCTGAAAAGTATGTATTCATTGGTTATGATGATAAGCAGATGTGATATAGGTTGTGGAGTCCATCCACAAAACAATTCCTTGTATCAAAGGATGTTACATTTGATGAGTAAGGTACTTGGTATGCAGGTACAATCAATATTAATGCAGGTGAGGAAGAAGTTGTGAATCCAAAGAAAGGTAAATCAAAGGTTCAGATATTTGATGAAGAGGAGAACAATGGAGTGCAAGTTGAAGTTGAAGAAATGCCAAGATTTGATCCTGAGGGTGATGAACCGGAAACCTCAAGGAGTGGAGAACTCAGAAGTTCATCAAGACACAAGTGGCAACCTACAAGGTATAGCTATGACAGTTCTTTTTTGGCTACCAAAGATTATGCTTACATGATAAAGATAGATGAAGACCCTTCTACATATGAAGAGGCAAAAGGTATGGAAAATTGGGAGAAGCTATGCAGGAAGAATATGATGCATTGATGGAGAATCAGACATGGGAGTTGGTTCCTAAACCAAATAGTCAGAAGATCATCGATGCAAGTGGGTCTACAAGACAAAGAGATTTGCAGATGGAAGTGTGTCTAGGTATAAAGCTAGACTTGTTGTTGTTGGTGCAGACCAATCACCAATTGAAGTTTTGAAAGACAAAGGATGGAGATAAGATCAATTCTTGAAGCTTAGAAGATGGTTACATTCATAGGATGAAAGAAATGTACACATATGTACATTAGTTAAGACATAGGTCACTTATACTTATGTTTAGTCATAAGTCTGTACATATTTGCCTATAAATACTATGGAAAAATGTCGGGATATATAGAGAAGACGAGGAGAGACTATGAGAGAACATAGGAATAGAGAAATGAGATGTTGTAAGTGTCATTAGACACATGAAAAGTTAGTTGAAGTCTCTCTCTCATTCAGTTGTAGTCTTCTTCAGAAATGAGAGAATTTTTGCGCCCGAAATTTTTGTGTTTTCTCCTTCTGTGGTAGATCTTTTGTGGAATGCTTTTGTACAAGTCTAAGTCTAGAGTTGATCGAATATTGTACAAAGTTTTAGCTTCCAATTGTGATTAGACTGAGAGAATTATGAATAGGAACATTTGTATGTGTAAAGGTCTGAGTACTTTCTGAAACAGACGCAGATTTCGAGTTCAGAGAAATGGACAGTGCTCGGTGCACAGTGTAAAGTTTTACACAAATGATAGCTCAAAATCTAAGTTGAGAGATAAGCTATCTACAGCTAAAATCATTTGATCAAACGGGTTCGACATTGAGAGAACTATAGCTAAGAAGTTACAGGTGTCAAAGTCGCTACTTCAGAGAAGCAGTTTCACACATAGGTAAAATGTTTGAGTCATTTCTCAAAGTATACTCAATCATTTAAGGAGATTTAAGTTGGAGAAGGTGCGCAACCTTAAGGTGATACATCCTACAAAGTTTTATCAAAAACTTTACACGAATGGTTAGTCAATCAGAGATTAAGCTGCAGCAGACTTTTCTGAGAATTTGATTTTTTCAAGAATAGTCAATTTCTTGATAAGTTGGTGATTGTTCTCTAAATTAAGAGGAGTCTAGACTTATTCTTGATATAGAGGTGCTCTAATTTCAAGAATAGGTTGTTCTTTTGGAGATTAACACTCTCCATCAGTGGTATCAGAGCAGGAAGTATAAGAATTGAGGAAAGGGAGACTCCGACTACTGCAGACATACAAACTTTACATCTTGAAGGATCAAAAGGATAAAGATTGAAGAAAGCTTGAAGGAAAACACATTGAAGTTGTCAAAAAGATCAGAAGGAGTAATATTCGAAGCCAAGGTACATTTATTTCTCATAAAGCTTAAAGTTCTGTTAGTACAGGTAAAGGAAGGATGGGAGATTCTCTTCAGATAGAGAAATTGGATAGAGAAAACTATCTTGCATGGTCAATGAGGATGGAAGCTCATCTTATGAGCAAAGACTTGATAGCTTACATTACAGGTGAAGAAGAAAAGCCTCAATTCAGAGATCCTAGTGTTCCAACTAGGGAGGAATTGTCAGATTTGAAGAATTGGATGAAGAGAGATGCTCAAGCTAGGAGCATTATCTATATGGCAGTCAATGACTACTTGCTACCTCACATTAGAGGTCTTGAAAGTGCAAGTGACATTTGGAATGCTTTGGAAGAGCATTTTCAGAACACAACCAAATCAAGGAAGGCTTCATTATGGGCAGAGTTTACTACTTTCAAGAAGAAGGCTTCACAATCAATATCTGATTATGTGACAAAGATGAAGGACATTGCAGATGCATTAGGAGCAGTTGATGAAGACATTGAGGAGGATAAATTGGTAAGGCAAATTCTCACAGGACTAAGAGGAGATGAGAAGTGGAAGCGTTTCATTTTGTCTACAGAACTTTCATTAGATCATTTCACTCCTGATTTGAATCAATTGTTAGGACATATGTTAACTTTTGAGAATGATATCAAAGGAGATGTTGACAAGAGTGCAAGTCATGCAATGTACTCTAAAGACAAGAAGAAAGCTAACAAAGGAAAGCAACAAGCAAATGAAGAAGAAGGCACAACTAGTCAAGCCAACTTCCTAAGAGGAAGAGGAGGTGGCAAAGGTAGAGGAAGAGGCAGGAGTAACAAAGATGTAGTCAAAGCTTGCTGGATTTGTGGTAAGACAAATCATTTAGCTAATGATTGTTGGCATAATAATCAGAGTAATGGTAGATATAATCAGAACTATAATTCAAGAGGAAGAGGTGGCAGAAATCAAAGAGGTAGTTTTAGAGGTAGAGGTAGTAGGGGTTACTTTGGAAGAAATGCAGGTAGAGGATTCCAAAGTCAACAATACAACAATACCTACTACAATTATGCTTCAGATCAGAAGGAAGATTCAACATTGATAATGAATGCAACTTGTGAAAGGCAAAGTGAAGACCAAAGAGTTTTCTACATTGACTCAGGGTGTAGCAATCATCTGAGTGGTAACATAGCATTGATGACTGATTTAGAAAATAAGGTGTCTAATCATGTTGTTCAAACAGGTGACAATACAAAGCACAATGTGAAGACAATTGGATCAGTAAAGGCCAAGGATGGTAGCACCTTATTGAGTAAGGTCTTGTATGTTCCTACAATTCCTAAGAATCTGATAAGTGTAGGACAAATTGTTGAAAAAGGTTATGAAGTGAGGTTCACTAATGAAGGAGTGTTTGTGGAAGACCCTAGCAATGGGTATAAACAAATTGTTTCAGGGAAGAAAGAAGGAAGATTGTTCACATTGAAAATTCAAGGCAATGTTGGTCATGCCTTGTTCACTTATGGAGGACATAAGATCTCTGAGTTAGATCTTTGGCACAAGAGGCTTGGACATTTCAATGAAAGAGGTATTAAAGATATGATTAATAATGGTTCAGTGCATGGATTGCCTAATGTTGCAGGTCAACATATGACATACAGATGTGAGGCATGTCAATTAGGTAAGGCTCATAAGCAATCTTATTCCAAGCATGGTTTTATGTATTCAGAGAAGCTTGAGTTGGTACACACAGATGTGTGGGGACCATCAAAGGATTTTAGTATCAATGGTTCAAGGTATTATGTGATTTATGTTGATGATGGTACCAGATGGATCATGTTGGGAGAGATGGTTGGATGCACTCAAGAGATTGAGTTGAAGCTGCTAGACCTGCTTTGCTCCAGCCCTCCTTTGCTTCAGATATGCTTAGTACACTTGATTAGCTTCCAAATGATACCAAGAAAGCATATATGTACTTTGCGAATGATATGTGTAATGATCAAATCAAAGCAGATAACTTTGCACTTCACAAATCCAAGAAAACTTGCTATTTTGGTATTGACACCTGCTCAGTCTTTCACTCAGTGTGACCAGCACACTTACAATTGATCTAATTCCTTATGGGCATATTAAATTAGCTTAACAAGCTACCATTTGCAAGTGGAATGAGAAGAAATGACAAACTATACTCTGAGAAAGATGTTTAGCAAAATTATATGTACCCCCGACTTTTTAGGAACACTGTAGCAGAATACCAGGGTCCACTTCGAGCGCGATTTCTCTGTAATGGCTGAATCAATGATCTGCAAATTTTGTAGGCGTATAGAAGACTTTGAGCTGAATCCAATGTGCTTTGAATCACTTGATTTGGTTCAGTAGATCCTGAGATATGACCTGTTGAAGTTGACAGACTTGGAGATGATGACTCAGAGAAAACCAGAGATAGTGAATGTAAATCTTTCTATTAATTCACATGAATGTACAATCTCATTGGCTAGATAGATGTAGCCTAATGAGTTGGAGATGTGTGGGCTATAGTGTAGCATTCACACACTCTATGATCACAGATGTAAGCCTCGGGAATGATGAAGGACACACGCGACTTTTCAAGTACAACTTATATATGAAATGAGTGAGAGTTTGAATTCAAATTTGAATTCTTGGCTCCCTTCAATCACTCCTCTAAAAGTAAGGAGATATTCTCTCCAATTACACCTTCCAAATTCCACGACTAATCAAGTAGGCAAGTGATTACTTGTAAATGCCAAGTCATATAGACTTTTACAATGAGTAAAATGTAATAACACATAGGCAAGTGTTTCTATGGTTCTAGCTTCACATAGTAATATCCTTCAAGGGTTCCAAGACAAATGTGAAGGCTTGAAATGCACCAACAGCTCCCCCTCAAGCCAAACACTTTGGCTTAAGTCTTCATCTTCAATATTCAATCACATCCTGCAATCCAATCATGGATTTGAATCTGCATAGCTTGTTTCCATCCAATGCTTTAGTGAGTAAATCTGCACATTGCATATTAGTAGACACATATGTCAATTGAATGTCTTTACTAAGCAACTTCTCTCTCACATAGTGGTAATGAACCTCTATGTGTTTGGTTCTAGCATGATATATTGGATTAGCTGCAAGGTGAAGAGAGCTTGTGTTGTCTCCAAAGATAATTGGTGGCCTTGTATATAGGCCTAACTCTGTATATAGAAGCTTCAACCAGATAGCTTCTTGAGTGGCATTGGCAAGCCCTCTATACTTTGCTTTAGTGGATGACAAGGCCACTGTAGGTTGCTTCTTGGCTGACCAAGAAATAGGTTTATCTCCTGCAAAACAAATGTAACCTGATGTGCTTCTCCTATCATCCTTGCATCCTGCCCAATCTGCATCTGAGTATATTTTAATGTCAATATCTGATGTATAAGGAAAGTACAAACCATGGCTTTGAGTTCCTTTGAGATACTTCAAGATTTTCTTTGCTGCTTCTAGGTGAGGTACCCTTGGTTTGTGCATGAATTGGCTTAGCACACTAACTCCATATGCTATGTCAATTCTTGTCAAGGTAGCATAATTCAAACTGCCTACCATACTTTGATATCCTGTGATGTCTTGGACTTCTTCCCCTTCATGAGCACTTAGCTTTAGGTTGACCTCCATTGGAGTAGTTGAAGTTTTAGCATCCTGCAAGCCAAACTTCTTGACCATATCCTGTACATACTTCTTTTGAGTAATATATATACCTGAGTTGGTGTAGACTAACTCAAGACCTAAGAAGTACTTCAATAATCCAAGATCATTAATCTTGAACTCTTTCATCATCTATCCTTTGATGTGTCTAATCCCATGGACATCATTACCTGTAATGATGATGTCATCAACATAAACACACAAGTAGATTACCTCTGTACTACTTCTCTTTATGAATAGAGAAGTGTCTGCTTTACTCATCACAAATCCTTGGTCTAGGAGGTAGGTTGTCAACCTGTAATTCCATGCTCTAGGTGCCTGTTTCAATCCATATAGAGCCTTCTTCAATTTACAAACATAATTTACCTTCTTGGGATCTTCATAGCCAGGTGGTTGTGACATGTAGACTTCTTCAGATATCCATCCATTCAAGAAAGCATTCTTGACATCTTATTGGTACATGTTCTAATTCTTGGATGCAGCTACACTCACCAATATTCTGATAGTTGGCATCTTAGCCACAAGAGAAAATGTCTCCTCATAATCAATGCCTTGGGTTTGTGCAAAACCCTTGGCTACCAACCTAGCTTTGTACCTGTTTATTGTTCCATCTGAATTTCTCTTTAGCTTGTAGATCCATCTGGACCCTATCACCTTCATAGAGTCCTTCTTGGGTACCAAGTCCCAAGTATCACTCTCCTTGAGAGCTTCCATTTCTGCATCCATAGCTCCTTTCCATTCTGGTTTGGTGATTGCTTCTTCATAGGTACCTGGTTCTTCATTCAACAAATCCTTTGCAAGATATACAGAATGTTTAGTTACAAGTGATGTGTCATACCCAAATCTGATTGGTCTCTTGCTTTCTCTCTGAGATCTTCTAATTGCTTGAGTTGAGGATTCTGGTATATCCTCTAGCTTCTTCATCTTCATCTTTCCTTTGGACTTCCATGCCTTGAATTCCTCAAGGTTTATTGTATCATCATCATCTGAGCTTGATTCATCTTTCTGGATTGGTTCCTCCTTGGTGAGCTTTGGAAAATCTTCTTCCATATCATAGGGTAGACTAACCTTCCTGCATTCATTCTCATACCATGAGTCATTCTCATCAAAGATGACATCTCTGCTTACCTTGAAGCCTTTGTTTGTTGGGTTGTAGAATCTGTATCCCTTTTGGTTCAAATCATAACCAATGAAGATACATTTTTCAGCTTTAGGGTCTAGCTTTCCCCTTACCTGTGAGGGAATATGCACATATGCTACACAACCAAAGATTTTGCAATGATCGAGAGAAGGTCTCTTACCATGCCAAGCTTCATATGGTGTCATGCCATCAAGTGATTTGGATGGCAACCTATTTATGAGATAGGTGGCAGTGGATACACCTTCTGCCCAAAGATAATTTGGCAACTTCTTTTCATTAAGCATAGACCTAGCTGTTTCTACAATGAGTCTATTCCTTCTTTCAGCTACTCCATTTTGTTCAGGTGAGTACCTTGTGGTTATCTCCCTCTTGATGCCTCTTTCCTGCAAGAAATCTTCAAACTCATTTGAGAAGTACTCTCCTCCTCCATCTGACCTTAGCCTCTTCAAGCTTCTTCCTGTTTGGTTTTCAACAAGTGCAAGATAACTCTTGAAACAATTAAACACTTCATCTTTATGCTTCATAAAGTATAAGATAGTCCACCTGCTATAGTCATCAATGAAGGACACATAGTACCTTGAACCTGAAATGGAGGGATCCTTGCTAGGTCCCCAAACATCTGTGTGTACCAAGTCTAGGTAGTCTTCATGCATGAAACCTTTCCTTGAATAGGGCAACCTGTGAGACTTACCAAACTGACATGCTCCACACTTGTAAATCAAGTGTTGCTTGGATACATTAGGTATCCTAAGCACACATTGGTCCCTGTACATTTTCTTTAGGGTTCTTTCACCTATGTGGCCTAACCTCTTGTGCCATATTTCTAACTCTGAAAGTGTTTGATCCTTGTAATTATATAAAGCAATATTTTTGGTGTCTTCTAGCTCAAAAGTAAACAATCTACCTGATTTCTCCCCCTTGGCTATCCTTCTGAATCCATGTCTTGGGTCCTCCACATATGCTCCATGTTGAGTGAACCTGACCTGCAAACCTTTCTCCACAATCTGACCAACACTCATTAGATTCTTGGTGATGGTTGGTACATAGAGTACCCTGCTCAATAGGTTCTGGTTACCATCACATGTCTTCACATTTCCAATCTTTACAACAGAGTGTTTAGTGTCATCACCTGTCTGTACCTGATGTTTTCCCTTGGGTTCTTCCAAATCAGAGAGTAGTGCCACATTGCCAGCTACATGGTTAGAACATCTTGAGTCAATATAAAATAAATGATCATCATTTGTACCTGCCTTGGAGGTCATATTCATGATCAATAGGGAGTCATCTTGCTCCTCTGTGTAGTTGTTGTAATCCCTTCTATTTCTGAATCCACCTTGGTAATTACCATTGTGGTTGTGGTTGTAATTGTTGTTGTATTGATTGTTGTATCCATTGTAGCCTTGGTGTTGGTTGAACCTGCCTCTCCCTTGAGAGTATCCACCTCTTGAGTAGCCTCTTCCTCTCTGATTCTTGTAGTTCTTGAAGCATTCATCTGTGGTATGATTGGACAATCCACAAATGTTGCATGGTGATGAGTTGTAGGGTCTCCCCCTACCTGACTTACCTCCTCTGCCTCTTCCTCTTGAGGATCTACCTCTCCCTGCATAGTTTGCTTGGGAAGTAGAACCTTCTTCATCAACCTTCTTACTTTTACCTTTATCTTTAACCTTTTTATCAGTATATAGAGCAGAGGGGTTGTTACCTTTTGATTGATCTCTTGCCTTTGTAAACTTTGCTTCATGTGTGAATAGTTGGCCCATGAGTGTTGTGAGATCTGGGGTATGCATGTCCATGTAGAGGTCCATTGCAGTGGTGAAGCTTTCCCACTTATCATCTGCCTTGAGCCCATTTGTTACTTGTCTGACTATTTGTTCCTCTTCAATCTCCTCTCCAATGCTTGCTAATTGGTCTGCCACATCTTTAATCTTAGTCACATACTCTGAGACTGATTGCTTGGGCTGCTTCCTAAGGGTTGTGAATTCAATCCACAGTTGATTCTTCCTGGCCCTTGTGTTGGAAGAGAAATATGTTGATAGAGTTTCCCAAGTCTCTTGGGAAGTCTTACAGTTCCTTATATGAGGTAAAAGGAAATCAGATATAGAGTTAAGAAGGTAAGACCTTGCCAAAGCATCTTTTGCACACCATTGGTTGAGCCTCTCTTGTTCATCCTTGGTGGGTAGTCCTCTAGCTTTGAATGAGGGCAATTCCTCATCTCTTGATATGTATCCAAATAAGCTTCTTCCTTGTAGATAGGTCTTCATCCTTAGAGACCAAGCTTGGTAATTGTTCCTGTCCAATTTGTCAATGAATGAAGGAAAACCATCTCCCATGTTTACCTTATTTGCTCTGATACCACTGTTGGGAGAGATGGTTGGATGCACTCAAGAGATTGAGTTGAAGCTGCTAGACCTGCTTTGCTCCAGCCCTCCTTTGCTTCAGATATGCTTAGTACACTTGATTAGCTTCCAAATGATACCAAGAAAGCATATATGTACTTTGCAAATGATATGTGTAATGATCAAATCAAAACAGATAACTTTGCACTTCACAAATCCAAGAAAACTTGCTATTTTGGTATTGACACCTGCTCAGTCTTTCACTCAGTGTGACCAGCACACTTACAATTGATCTAATTCCTTATGGGCATATTAAATTAGCTTAACAAGCTACCATTTGCAAGTGGAATGAGAAGAAATGACAAACTATACTCTAAGAAAGATGTTTAGCAAAATTATATGTACCCCCGACTTTTTAGGAACACTGCAGCAGAATACCAGGGTCCACTTCGAGCGCGATTTCTCTGTAATGGCTGAATCAATGATCTTCAAATTTTGTAGGCGTATAGAAGACTTTAAGCTGAATCCAATGTGCTTTGAATCACTTGATTTGGTTCAGTAGATCCTGAGATATGACCTGTTGAAGTTGACAGACTTGGAGATGATGACTTAGAGAAAACCAGAGATAGTGAATGTAAATCTTTCTATTAATTCACATGAATGTACAATCTCATTGGCTTGATAGATGTAGCCTAATGAGTTGGAGATGTGTGGGCTATAGTGTAGCATTCACACACTCTATGATCACATATGTAAGCCTCGGGAATGATGAAGGACACACGCGACTTTTCAAGTACAACTTATATATGAAATGAGTGAGAGTTTGAATTCAAATTTGAATTCTTGGCTCCCTTCAATCACTCCTCTAAAAGTAAGGAGATATTCTCTCCAATTACACCTTCCAAATTCCACGACTAATCAAGTAGGCAAGTGATTACTTGTAAATGCCAAGTCATATAGACTTTTACAATGAGTAAAATGTAATAACACATAGGCAAGTGTTTCTATGGTTCTAGCTTCACATAGTAATATCCTTCAAGGGTTCCAAGCCAAATGTGAAGGCTTGAAATGCACCAACAGATCACTATCTATGTGATCAAAGATAAGTCAGAGGTGTTCAATACATTCAAACATTATCACGTGTATGCAGAGAGAATTACAGGACATAAATTGAAAAGATTAAGGTCTGATGGAGGGGGAGAGTATTTCTCTAATGAGTTCAGTAATTACTTGTGGAATGCAGGTATAAAAAGGGAGGTTACTTGCAGGTACTCTCCTCAACAAAATGGTGTAGCAGAAAGGAGGAATAGGACTCTTGTTGAGTTTGCAAGATCCATGATGAAGGAGAAAAATTGCCCTAATTATTTATGGGCTGAGGCTGTAAACACAGCTACTTATTTGGTCAATAGGTTACCATGTAAATCCTTGCAGGGTATGACACCATATGAAGCATGGTGGGTTAAGAGACCTACCTTAGATCATTGCAAAGTATTTGGGTGTTTGGCTTATGCATATGTGCCATCACAATTAAGGCACAAATTGGAACCTAAAGCTGAAAAATATGTGTTTATTGGTTATGATGATAAGCAGATGGGATACAGGTTGTGGAATCCATCCACAAAACATTTTCTTGTATCAAAAGATGTTACATTTGATGAGCAAGGTACTTGGTATGCAGGTACTATCAATATTAATACAGATGATGAAGAAATTGTGAGTCAAAGGAAAGGTAAATCAAAGGTTCAGATATTTGATGAACAAGAGAATAATGAAGTGCAGGTTGAAGTTGAAGAGATACCAAGATTTGATCCTGAATGTGAAGAACCAGAAACCTCAAGAAGTGGAGAACTCAGGAGGTCTACAAGGCACAAATGGAAACCTACAAGGTATAGCTATGATACTTCATTCTTGACTACTAAGGATTATGCATACATGATTAAAGCAGATGAAGACCCTTCTACATATGAAGAGGCAAAAGGTAAAGAAATTTGGGAAAAAGCTATGCAGGAAGAATATGATGCATTGATGGAAAATCAAACATGGGATTTGGTTCCAAAACCAAATAGCCAGAAGATCATTGGATGTAAGTGGGTTTATAAGACAAAGAGATTTGCAGATGGAAGTGTGTCTAGGTATAAAGCTAGACTTGTTGTGAAAGGGTTTGCTCAAACATATGGTATTGACTATGATGAGACTTATAGTCCTGTGGCAAAGATGACAACCATCAGACTCACTCATAGCAATTGCTGCTTGTAAAGGTTGGAAATTGTGTCAATTAGATGTGAAGAATGCTTTTTTGAATGGTTACATATCAGATGATGTTTTCATGGAGCAACCTCAAGGGTTCAGAGATGGAAGATATCCAGATCATGTGTGTAAGCTCAGGAGAGCTTTATATGGCTTGAAGCATGCCCCAAGGGCATGGAACTATAGGCTTCTAAAGTTCTTACTTGGATTTCAAGTACATTTACATGTGCATATATGTTGATGATATAATTCTTACAGGTACAGATGAGAAAGGCATTCAAAGCCTAAAGAAGCAAATGGAGAAAGAATTCAAAATCAGTGATTTGGGAGATTTATCATACTTCTTGGGCATGGAGATTTCATACACTCAACATGGAGTGTATGTGACTCAAGAAAGGTATTTGAAGAATTTGTTAACCAAGTTTAAAATGAATGATTGTAGAGTAGCACCTACTCCAATGGAGGTGAATCACAAATTGAGCAGATTTGGAGGTGAAGAGTTTAAGGACCTGAAACAATATCAGAGTTTGGTTGGTAGTCTTATCTATGCTACATTAACTAGGCCTGATTTATCATATGCAGTTGGGGTGTTGTCTCAATTCATGCATTGTCCTAGGAAAGAACATTGGATTGCAGGTCAAAGAGTGTTGAGGTACATTAAGGGTACACTCAAAGAGGGTTTGTATTATGGTTTTACATCAGATACAAATATCAAAATATATAGTGATGCAGATTGGGCAGGTAATCCAGATGATAGGAGGTCAACCTATGGGTACATGTGTTATGTGGGAGATAAGTTAATCTCTTGGTGCTCAAAGAAGCAACATACAGTTGCTTTGTCATCTACAGAAGCACAGTACAAAGGCATGGTTGAAGCTGCAAAGGAAGTGATATGGCTTAAGACTCTCATGAAGAGTTTTGACACTATACAGAGCATACCTATCATTTATGGAGATAACATGAGTTCATTATATCTAGCTGCTAATCCTGTTTTTCATGCCAGGACCAAACACATTGAGATACAGTATCACTTTCTAAGAGAGAAGGTGATGGATAAAGAGATTGAAGTTATACATACTTCAACAAAAGATCAAATAGCTGATATGCTTACAAAGAGCTTGGATGGACCAAAGTTACAAAAGTTTAAAGACATGGCAGGCATAAAGAAGATAAGAGAAACCTCAATTGATGATTGAGGGGGAGATGTTGGTGCAGACCAATCACGAATTGAAGTTTTGAAAGACAAAGGATGGAGATAAGATCAATTCTTGAAGCTTAGAAGATGGTTACATTCACAGGATGAAAGAAATGTACACATATGTACATTAGTTAAGACATAGGTCACTTATACTTATGTTTAGTCATTAGTCTGTACATATTTGCCTATAAATACTATGGAAAAATGTCGAGATATATAGAGAAGACGAGGAGAGACTATGAGAGAACATAGGAATAGAGAAATGAGATGTTGTAAGTGTCATTAGACACATGAAAAGTTAGTTGAAGTCTCTCTCTCATTCAATTGTAGTCTTCTTCAGAAATGACAGAATTTTTGCGCCCGAAATTTCTGTGTTTTCTCCTTCTGTGGTAGATCTTTTGTGGAATGCTTTTGTACAAGTCTAAGTCTAGAGTTGATCGACTATTGTACAAAGTTTTAGCTTCCAATTGTGATTAGACTGAGAGAATTATGAATAGAAACATTTGTATGTGTAAAGGTCTGAGTACTTTCTGAAACAGGCGCAGATTTCGAGTTCAGAGAAATGGACAGTGCTCGGTGCACAGTGTAAAGTTTTACACAAATGATAGCTCAAAATCTAAGTTGAGAGATAAGCTATCTACAGCTAAAATCATTTGATCAAACGGGTTCGACATTGAGAGAACTATAGCTAAGAAGTTACAGGTGTCAAAGTCGCTACTTCAGAGAAGCAGTTTCACACATAGGTAAAATGTTTGAGTCATTTCTCAAAGTATACTCAATCATTTAAGGAGATTTAAGTTGGAGAAGGTGCGGAACCTTAAGGTGATACATCCTATAAAGTTTTATCAAAAACTTTACACGAATGGTTAGTGAATCAGAGATTAAACTGCTGCAAACTTTTCTGAGAATTTGATTTTTTCAAGAATAGTCAATTTCTTGATAAGTTGGTGATTGTTCTCTAAATTAAGAGGAGTCTAGACTTATTCTTGATATAGAGGTGCTCTAATTTCAAGAATAGGTTGTTCTTTTGGAGATTAACACTCTCCATCAGCATAGTGACTCCTTCTGAGCTTAACTCTTGATCATTTGTAGAAGCTAAGTGACTTACATCATAGCTCACTTATCACTCCATCATTGATCATCATTACAATGCCAATGATCTTGTATAATCATGTGTTATAATACATATATTTCATTGAACATCTCTATCTACTTCTCTGCTATGACTACTCAGAGTAGTGAACTTTCTCTGGTCATATCTCACTAAATGCGCAACCATTTTGCATGATCTATAGCTTGTTGAAACCAAATTAAAGTATATTTTATGTTATCCAAGTTTCAAAGTATTTGGTTCAGCCATCTAGGAGAAAACATCATTGAAGCGCTCACTGGTCATTCAATCCCTAAAAAGTCAAGGGTAAGCTTTGGATTGCTAAACTTCATTCTGAGTGCATAGTTCATCATTTTAGATGATTCCACTTGCAATCATTAGCTATCTAATCTAATTAAATTCCCTCAAAAGTAATTTCATCAATTGTTACTGTATTGTGAGCACTAAGCAAAAGAACTAGCAGGTGTGTGGACTAAAATAGCAAGTTTTGTGACACTAGCTATTCATGAAGTAGTCTGTTTTGTTTCAATTGTATCAGGCATAGACTCAAAAGTACATAGGCACTTTCTTGGTGTCATTTGCAAGATAAAAGGGCCTACTATCAAACTCTAAAGTGATTTAGGGCAGGTACAAAGCAGGTTTTAGCAGTACCACCTCACTTCCTTGAGGTATCCGTCCATCTCTCCCAACAGTGGTATCAGAGCAAGTTGAGGTAAAATGGGAGATGGTTTCCCTTCTTTCATTGATAAATTGGGCAAGAACAGCTATCTAGCATGGTCCTTGAGGATGAAGACCTATCCACAAGGAAGAAGTCTCTATGGATTCATATCAGGAGATGAGGAGATGCCCATATTTAGAAGGAAAGGCAACCTACAAGAGAGGAGCTAGAAAGACTGAACTCATGGTGTGCCAAAGATGCTTTAGCCAGGTCATATCTACTTAACTCTATTTCTGACTTCCTTCTTCCTCATATTAAAAAATGCAAAACTTCCCAAGAGATTTGGGATACACTATCTTCATACTTTTCTTCCAATACAAGAGCTAGAAAAAATCAATTGTGGAGTGAGTTTACTACTCAAAGGAAGCAACCTAAGCAAAATGTTTCAGAGTATGTGACCAAGGTAATGTGGCTGATCAATTGGCAAGCATAGGGGAGGAGATTGAAGAGGAGCACATAGTGAGACAAATAATCAATGGCATCAAGGCAGATGATAAGTGGGAAGCTTTCACAACTACTATGGATCTTTATATGGACATGCAAATCCATGATCTTACCACTCTCATGGGGCAAATCTTTACCCATGAATCCAAGCTCAACAAAAATGGAGAACCATCAAGAGTTAACAATTCTTCTGCCCTCTATACAGGTAAAGGAAAGTCTAAGGATAAAGGAAAGAGCAAGAAAGTTGAAGATGAAGGTACTGCTTTTCAAGCTAACTATGCAAGGAAAGGTAGGAATTCAAGAGGAAGGGGTAGAGGAGGTAAGCAAGGTAGGGGGAGACCTTTCAACTCTTCCCCATGCAATATATGTGGATTGTCCAATCACAAAATAGATGAGTGCTATAGGAACTTCAAGAACCAGAGAGGAAGAGGATTTCAAAGAGGTGGCTACTCACAATCAAGAGGAAGATTCAACCATAATCAAGGATACAACCATGGCTACAACAACAATTATCAATGAGGATACAAATCAATAAAAGACTTCAACAATTATACAGAGGATCAAGGGGATTCCCTTCTCATTATGAAGAGGACTTCAAAACAAGGTATGAATGATGAGCACCTCTCCTATATTTACTCATGTTCTTCAAATCGTGCAGCAGGCCATATAGCTCTCCTTTCTGATCTTGAGGAGCCCATGGGAGAGCACCAAGTGTAGACATGTGATGATACCAAGCATTCATTTGTCAAGGTAAGAAATGTCAAAACTTCTCATGAGAATAGGAATCTGTTGAGCATAGTTCTTTATGTACCTATATTATCATAAAGAATTTGATGAGTGTTGGACAGATAGTGGAAAAGGGTTTGTAGGTAAGGTTCAACAAATTTTGAGCTTTTGTGGAGGACCCCCAACATGGATTTAGAAGAATTGCAAAGGGAGATAAAACAGGTAGATTGTTTACATTTGAGCTTTAGGACAGTAGAAACATTGCACTTTATAAGTATAAGGATCAAACTTTGTCTGAGTTAGAGATATGGCACAAAAGATTAGGGCACATTGGTAAGAGAACATTGAAGCAGATATGTAGAGAGCAATGTGTACTTGGGATACCTAATGTATCCAAGCAACATATGATCTATAAATTTAGTGCATGTCATTTTGGTAAATCACACAGGTTACCCTTTATAAAGAAAGGCTATATGCATGAAGACTATTTGGAACTTGTCCACACAGATGTGTGGAGACCAAGCAAGGACCCTTCAATTTCAGGGTCAAGGTACTATGTGTCATTCATTGATGATTTCAGTAGGTGGACTATCTTGTATTTCATGAAACATAAGGATGAAGTGTTCAGTTGCTTCAAGAAGTATCTTGCACTTGTGGAAAATCAAATAGGAAAAAGCTTAAAAAGGATAAGGTCAGATGGAGGAGGCGAGTACCTCTCCAATGAATTTGATAGATAGATAGATAGATAGATAGTTAGATAGAAAGATAGATGACCGATAGATAGATAGATAGATGGATAGATAGATGGATGGATAGATAGATAGATAGATACATAGATTGATAGATAGATAGATAGATAGATAGATAGATAGATAGATAGATAGATAGATAGATAGATAGATAGATAGATAGATAGATAGATATATATATAGATAGATAGATAGATAGATAGATAGATAGATAGATAGATAGATAGATAGATAGATAGATAGATAGATAGATAGATAGATAGATAGATAGATAGATAGATAGATAGACAAATAGATAGATAGATAGATAGATAGATAGACAGATTGATAGATAGATAGATAGATAGGTAGATAGATAGATAGGTAGATAGATAGATAGATAGATAGATAGATAGATAGATAGATAGATAGATAGATAGATAGATAGATAGATAGATAGATAGATAGGTATATAGATATACAGATATATATATATATATATATATATATATATATATATATATATATATATATATATATATATATATATATATATATATATATATATATATATATATATATATATATATATATATATATATATATATATATATAAAGATAGATAGATAGGTACATACACACACACACACACATATATATATATATATATATATTGTTGGTGCAAGGCAATCAACAATTGATGTTTTGATGAAGAATTGAAGCCAAGGAATGGAGAAAAGATCAAGTTATGAAGCTTGAAAGAAGTGCATATCCAGAAGATGAAGATATGTACACATATGTACATTAATTTAGATATAGTTTACTTATACTTTTGTATAGTCATGAGGTTGTAAATATTTGCCTATATATATACAAGGAAAAATGTTGGGGCAAATATAAGAGAGTAGAATACAACAATTGAGAAGATTTAGATGTGATTAAACACTTGAGAAGTGAAGAAGATTAGCTTTTTCATCAAGATGTAAAGTTTTTTAGTAATGAAGAGAAATTGCACCCGATGTTTCTGTGTATTATCTTTCTGTGCTTGATGATTTCAAGAATCCTTTTGTAGACATCTAACTCCATAGTTAGTGAGTCTATGGTTAAAGTTTGAGAGCCTAATTGTAAACAGGTTGTGAGAATTATGAGTAGGAACATTCATATGTGAAGAAGTGTTCACTCTTTCCTAAAATAGGCACGAAATTTGATGCTAACGTTTTGGTCAAATCTCCTTCCACAGTGTAAAGTTTTGAGCAGGCAAGCACTCAATCTTTAAGTTTGAAGGTAAGCTACATGTGGCTAAAAGCATTTTGATAAACGGGTTCTAGATTAAGAGAACCAAGTGTTAGAAGTTACAGGTCTCTAAATCGACTTCTCAGAAGAACAGTTTTAGACATACGTGACTTGTTAAGATCATTTCTCAAGATATACTGAGTCTTTTGGAATGATTTAATGTGAGGAGGTGTGCAAACTATAGGCGACACCTTGAGCAAAGTTTCATCGAAAACTTTACACATTTGATAAGTCAATGAGAGAGATATGTGCAGCAGACTTTCTGTAGAATCATCTTCTTCACAGTTTATCCAAAATCTTTATAATTGATCATCAATCCTCCAACTTCGGAAAGGTTTTGAGCTACTCTTGATATAGAGGTGCTCTAATTTCAAGAGTACCTTGTTCTTTTGGAGATTAACACTCTCCATCAGTGGTATCGGAGCAGGAAGTCTCAAAATTGAAGAAAGGAGGACCCCGACTACTGCAGCTGTAAAGAAATCAATACTTGAAGGTTCAAAAAATGAAAGCTTAAGAGCAAAGCTTGAGAAGGAGGCCATACGACATCAAGGAAGACAAAAGGAGTATCATTCAGAAGTTAGCCTCCCAAACTCAACTATAAATAGATGGCAGCTTTAGTCGTGGTTAGAGAGACCTATGTGAAGACCTCCAAGAGCTGATCTTTATGCCATATCAAGGTGTGATTACAAGGCACACATATGTATCAGTAACTCCATTGTATTGTACAAGCAATATACTTTCAATTTTCATTTCATTTGGGTATTGCAATCTTCAGTTATGTTCAGTTGAAGTCAACCTTGTCTGTTATTTTCACTTCTCTGTCAGGTACCCGACTTTTTTACTCATCTTGTCAGAGCTGTTTCTCAGTGTGTACTTATCCGAATTCCATGATTTAAAGCTTGTTAGATTCAGATTACTGTCTAGTATAAGCATACAAATGTTGATAATCATTGGATTCTTAAATCTAGAGTTATGTTCATTTTTCTTCTCACTAGTTTCAAACTATAGCAGCCCGTGAAAATTGGGATGATGTCATCAGTTGCTAAACATCATTCTCAGTGTGTGGTTCATTATTTTTTATGAGATTACTCTTGAAAGTTAGCTCTTTAAGTTAAATAGACTTTCCCAAGAGGAACTAAGCTAATTGATGCTATGCTCAGAGAATTATGCAAAACACTGGACAGGTGTATGAACCAAATTAGCAAGTTTTTTACCTTTGAGCTAACTCCAACTTATCTGTTTTGATCTATCTTTTTGTGAGTGATCTTCCAAGGTACATAGGGTGTCTAATACATCCGTTGGAAAGCTAAAAGGGCCCACCACATACTCTTGGAGTTCATTTGGTTGGTGTAGATCAAGGATTTTGCAACACCTCTTCATCTTCAAGCACATACCTATCCATCTCTTCACAGTGGTATCAGAGCAAGGTTGGACAACATGGCAGATGGATTTCCTTCATCAATTGAAAAATTGGATAGAGGTAATTACTCAGCTTGGTCATTAAGGATGGAAGCTTATCTCCAAGGTAGAAGTTTATATGGTTATGTGGCTGGAGATGAAGTTATGCCAAGTTTCAGGAACAAAAGTCAACCAACACAAGAAGAGGAAGAAAGATTGAGCACATGGTGCTCCAAGGATGCACTTGCAAGGTCTTATCTCCTCAAATCTATCTCAGATTTTTTCTTGCCTCACATTAGAAGTTGTAAGACATCTCAGGAAGTGTGGGATGCACTTGAAGCTTTCTTCTCTTCAAGTACTAAAGCTAGGAAGCATCAACTAAGGCTGGATTTCACAACTCTCAAGAAGGCTCCCAAACAAAATGTGACTAATTTTGTCACAAAGCTCAAGGACATAGCAGATCAGTTGGGAAGCATTGGAGAGCTAATAGATGAAGAGCAAATTGTAAGGCAGGTCATCAATGGCTTGAAGGCAGATGACAAGTGGGAAGCATTCACCACAGCTATGGATTTGTACATGGACATGCATGTACCTGATTTCAATACACTCATTGGACAACTACTTACTCAAGAGGCAAAGCTTATCAAAAATGGAGAAAGCTCTAAAGGTAATCAATCTTCAGCTTTATACACTGATAAAAGCAAGTCTAAAGATAACAAAGGAAAGGCAAAGAAAGTGGATGATGAAGCAGGTACATATCAAGCTAACTATGCAGGTAGAGGAAGACATGGCAGAGGTAGAGGAAGAGGAGGTAGACAAGGCAGGGGGAGATCCCAAGTCTCCAACTCATGTTCTATTTGTGGATTAACTAATCATACAACTGAAAATTTCTTTAGGAATTCCAGGAACAAAAGAGGCAGAGGATACAATAGAGGAAGTTATGGCTACTCAAGAGGAAGGTTCAACAATTATCATGGCAAATACAACAACTACAATCATTCAAACTATCAAGGAGGCTACAAAGGAAGGAGAGACTTCAATAACTACACAGAAGACTCAAACAAAGAGGATTCATTATTGATCATGAACATGGCTATGCCACAAGGTAAATCTGATGAGCATGTTTTCTACATAGATTCAGGTTGTTCAAATCATGTGGCAGGAAATGTGGCACTCCTATCAGATTTAGAAGATCCAAGGAATAAGCATGAGGTACAAACAAGAGATGACACAAGACATCCTGTGGAGAAAATAGGCAATGTCAAAGCACCTGATGGAAACATCAACCTACTCAGTAAGGTACTCTATGTCCCTACCATTACAAAGAATTTGATAAGTGTTGGACAGATAGTAGAGAAAGGGTTGCAAGTCAGGTTCACAAAAGCAGGAGCATTTGTTGAAGATCCAAGTCAAGGATTCAGAAGAATTGCAAAAGGTGAAAAGGCAGGTAGATTGTTCACATTTGAATTACAAGACACTATAAACATTGCTCTCTTTAATTATGGTAGTCAGACACTCACAGAATTGGAAGTATGGCACAAAAGGTTAGCACATATTGGTGAAAGGTCATTAAAGCAAATTTGCAGGGACCAAAGTGTACTTGGACTCCCTAACTTGTCAAAACAACATATGATTTATAAGTGTAGTGCATGTCAATTTGGAAAGTCTCACTGGTTACCATTCATGAAGAAAGGTTATATGCATGGAGATCTCTTGGAGTTGGTTCATACAGATGTATGGGGACCTAGCAAGGAAGCTTCAATATCTGGATCAAGGTATTATGTCTCCTTTATTGATGATTGCAGCAGATGGACTATCCTATTCTTTATGAAACACAAAGATGAAGTTTTTTCATGTTTCAAAAGATATTTGGCTCTTGTGGAGAATCAAACAGGTAAATCACTAAAAAGGCTAAGGTCAGATGGAGGGGGAGATTACTTCTCCCATGATTTTGATTCTTTTCTTCAAGAAAGAGGAATCAAAAGAGAGGTAACTACAAGGTACACTCCTGAGCAAAATGGAGTGGCAGAAAGGAGGAATAGGACAATTGTTGAAGCTGCAAGGTCCATGTTAAATGAAAAGCATTTACCTAATTATCTATGGGCTGAAGTTGTATCTACAACCACTTACTTGATTAACAGGTTGCCTTCAAAATCCCTTGATGTGATGACTCCATATGAGGCTTGGAATGGAAGAAGACCAAGCTTAGATCATTGTAAAATTTTTGGATGTATTGCTTTTGCTCATGTTCCTTCACAGGTTAGAGGCAAGATGGATCCAAAGGCAGAAAGGTGTGTATTTATTGGATATGACAACAATCAAAAGGGCTACAGGTTATACAACCCTACCAACAAAGGATTCTTGGTAAGTAGAGATGTAGTTTTTGATGAAAACAATTCATGGTATGAAGATTCATGCAGGAAGGTCAATTTACCATATAATCTTGAAGAAGATTTTCCAAAGCTTGGTAGAGAACAACCAAAGATTGAAGAACAAGACACCTCAGAGGATGATGAAGAATCTCATATGGAAAAGATCAAAGCATGGAAGTCTAAAGGTAAAGAAAATTGGAGGAACTTGGACATGAGGCAGAATCATCACATCATGGCCTAAGAAGATCTATGAGGGAAAAGAAAAAACCAGAAAGGTATGGGTTTGACACCTCATTAGTAACTAAACATTCTATCTACATAGCCCAGGACATAAACCAAGAGGATCCATCATCATTTGAAGAGGCCAAAGCAAAATCAGAATTGAAGCATGCAATGAAGGAAGAGATTGAAGAACTTGAGGAAAACAACACTTGAGATTTGGTGCCCAAGACTTCATCCATGAAGGTAATAGGCTCACGATGGGTCTATAAACTCAAGAAGAATTCTGATGGTTCCATTAACAGGTATAAGGCAAGGCTTGTAGCAAAAGGCTTTGCACAAACTCAGGGAATTGATTATGAGGAGACCTTCTCTCCTGTGGCAAAGATGCCTACTATTAGGGTTTTATTTAGTATTGCCTCTTCCAAGAATTGGAAGATACTTCAACTAGATGTAAAGAATGCATTCTTGAATGGTTGGATAACAGAAGAGGTATATATGGCACAACCACCTGGTTTTGAGAATCAAGTTTATCCTGATTATGTGTGTAAACTCAACAAAGCATTGTATGGTCTCAAGCAAGCTCCAAGAGCTTGGAATTTCAGGCTTGTTTCATTCTTGCAAGACAAAGGCTTTCAACCAAGCAAGGCAGATCCTTCACTCCTTATTAAAAAGAGTAATTCTGAGGTCATCTACTTATGTGTATATGTAGATGATATTATATTGACAGGAAATGATGCAGATGGTATGAAGAAGATCAAAGATCAGATGAGAGAAGAGTTCAAGATAAGTGATTTGGGTTCACTTACCTACTTCCTAGGTTTGGAAGTTTTCTACAAAGATCATGGGTTGTTTCTCACTCAAAGAAAGTACATTAAGGACATGTTGGCAAAATTCAAGATGCAAGATTGTAAGATTGCAGGTACTCCAATGGAGGTCAATCGCAAATTGATCTCACATGAAGGTGAACTCATAGAGGACATCACATCATATCAAAGTCTAGTGGGTAGTCTCAACTATGCCAGATTGACAAGAGTAGATATATGTTATAGTGTGAGTGTGCTAAGTCAATTTATGCACACACCAAGGAAACCACATATGGATGCTGCCAAAAGGATTCTCAAGTATCTCAAAGGAACCATAAATGAAGGACTTTATTATCCTTATGTATCTGATTTAGGTTTGAAGCTATTTTCTGATGCAGATTGGGCTGGCTCCAAAGAAGATAGAAGGAGCACTTCAAGTTATCTTACCTTTGCAGATTCAAAGCTTATTTCATGGTCATCCAAGAAGCAACCCACAATTGCTCTCTCTTCTACTGAAGCTGAATACAGAGGTCTTGCCATAGCTACTCAGGAAGCTATGTGGATGAAGACATTATTCAAAGATCTTGGATTGGAGTTTGGAACTCCAACTATTTATGGTGACAATATGAGTTCTATTCATTTGGCTTCTAATCCTATTTTTCATGCAAGGACTAAACATATTGAAGTTCATTATCACTATGTAAGAGAGAAGGTTCTAAGAAAAGAGATTCAAATATCATATGTGTCCACTCATCAACAATGTGCAGATATTCTAACCAAAGCATTGGATGGTACAAAGCTTTGCAAATTCAAGGCTATGATTGGTTTACAGGTAATCTTGGAAGATTGAAGACCTCAAGCATACTTGGCTTGAGGGGGAGCTATTGGAGCAAGTCTATGACAAGCCTAAGTATTGGCTTGAGTCCCACAAAGTCATAGAAGAAGCCTTAAAATGAAGACTATGTAAAGTTCACTTGTGAACTACCTCTTGTAACTTTTGAAGAGTTTACTTAATGTAAAAGTGAGAGAATCTTAAGTGGTTGAGTCCACTTGATCAAAAAGGGAAAGAGGAGCCACCAATTCGTGATTTGTGGTAGGTAGAGAATCAAATCAATCACTGATTGATTGGAGAGTGATTGAGGGAAGTTAGCCTCCCAAACTCAACTATAAATAGATGGCAGCTTTAGTCGTGGTTAGAGAGACCTATGTGAAGACCTCCAAGAGCTGAGCTTTATGCCATATCAAGGTGTGATTACAAGGCAAACATATGTATCAGTAACTCCATTGTATTGTACAAGCAATATAATTTCAATTTTCATTTCATTTGGGTATTGCAATCTTCAGTTATGTTCAGTTGAAGTCAACCTTGTCTGTCATTTTCACTTCTCTGTCAGGTACTCGACTTTTTTACTCATCTTGTCAGAGCTGTTTCTCAGTGTGTACTTATCCAAATTCCATGCTTTAAAGCTTGTTAGATTCAAATTACTGTCTAGTATAAGCATACAAATTTTCATAATCATTGGATTCTTAAAACTGGAGTTATGTTCATTGTTCTTCTCACTGGTTTCAAACTGTAGCAGCCCGTGAAAATCGGGATGATGTCATCAGTTGCTAAACATCATTCTCAGTGTGTGGTTCATTATTTTTTATGAGATTACTCTTGAAAGTTAGCTCTTTAAGTTAACTAGACTTTCCCAAGAGGAATTAAGCTAATTGCTGTTGTGCTCAGAGAATTATGCAAAACACTGGACATGTGTATGAACCAAATTAGCAAGTTTTTTACCTCTGAGCTAACTCCAACTTATCTGTTTTGATCTATCTTTTTGTGAGTGATCTTCCAAGGTACATAGGGTGTCTAATACATCCGTTGGCAAGCTAAAAGGGCCCACCACATACTCCTGGAGTTCATTTGACTGGTGTAGATCAAGGATTTTGCAACACCTCTTCATCTTCAAGCACATACCTATCCATCTCTTCACAATTTTGTCTACTGAATTATCACTTGATCATTTCACTCTTGATTTAAATCAGTTTCTAGGACATTTGCTAACCTTTGAGCAGGATATCAAAGGAGAAAGTGATAAAAGTATAGGTCATGCAATGTATTCAAAGGATAAGAAGAAGAATAGCAAAGGGAAGCAACAAGCAAATGAAGATGAAGGTACAACTAGCCAAGCTAACTTCCTAAGAGGAAGAGGAGGTGGCAAAGGTAGAGGAAGAGGCAGGAGTAATAAAGATGGAGTCAAAGCTTGCTGGATTTGTGGTAAGACAAATCATTTAGCTAATGATTGTTGGCATAATACTCAGAATAATGGTGGATATAATCATAATTTTAATTCAAGAGGAAGAGGTGGCAGAAATCAAAGATGTAATTTCAGAGGTAGAGGTAGTAGAGGTTACTTTGGAAGAAATGCAGGTAGAGGATTCCAAATTCAACAATACAACAATACCTACTACAATTATGCTTCATATCAGAAGGAGGATTCAACATTGATAATGAATGCAACTTGTGAGAGGCAAAGTGAAGACCAAAGAGTATTCTACATTGACTCACGGTGTAGCAATCACCTGAGTGGTAACATAGGTTTGATGACTGATTTGGAGAATAAGGTAACTAATCATGTAGTTCAAATAGGTGACAATACAAAGCACAATGTGAAGTCAATTGGATCAGTGAAGGCCAAGGATGGTAGTACTCTCTTGAGTAAGGTTTTGTATGTTCCTACAATTCCTAAGAATCTGATCAGTGTAGGACAAATTGTTGAAAAAGGTTATGAAGTTAGGTTCACTAATGAAGGAGTGTTTGTGGAAGACCCTAGCAATGGGTATAAACAAATTGTTTCAAGAAAGAAAGAAGGAAGATTGTTCACATTGAAGATTCAAGGTAATGTTCGTCATGCCTTGTTTACTTATGGTGGACATAGTATCTGTGAGTTAGATCTTTGGCACAAAAGGCTTGGACATTTCAACGAAAGAGGTATCAAAGATATGGTTAATAATGGTTCAGTGCTTGGATTGCCTAATGTTGCAGGTCAACATATAACATACAGATGTGAGGCATGTCAATTAGGGAAGGCTCATAAGCAATCTTATTCCAAGCATGGTTTTATGTATTCAGAGAAGCTTGAGTTGGTACACACAGATGTGTGGGGACCATCAAAGGATTTCAGTATCAATGGTTCAAGGTACTATGTGATTTATGTTGATGATGCTACCAGATGGATCACTATCTATGTGATCAAAGATAAATCAGAGGTATTCAATACATTCAAACATTATCATGTGTATGCAGAGAGAATTACAGGTCATACGGTGAAGAGACTAAGGTCAGATGGAGGGGGAGAGTATTTCTCTAATGAGTTCAATGATTACTTGTGGAATGCAGGTATAAAAAGGGAAATTACTTGCAGGTACTCTCCTCAACAAAATGGTGTAGCAGAAAGAAGGAATTGAACTCTCTTTGAGTTTGCAAGATCCATGATGAAGGAGAAAAACTACCCAAATTATTTGTGGGCTGAGGCTGTGAATACAGCTACTTATTTGGTCAATAGATTACCATGTAAAGCTTTGCAGGGTATGACACCATAAGAGGCATGGTGGGGTAAGAGACCTACTTTAGATCATTGCAAAGTATTTGGATGTTTGGCATATGCATATGTGCCATCACAATTGAGGCATAAATTGGATCCTAAAGCTGAAAAATATGTGTTCATTGGATATGATGATAAGCAGATGGGATATAGGTTGTGGAGTCCATCCACAAAGCAATTCATTGTGTCTAAAGATGTTACATTTGATGAGCAAGGTACTTGGTATGCAGGTACAATCAATATTTATGCAGGTGATGAAGAAGTTGTGACTCAAACGAAAGGTAAATCAAAGGTTCAGATATTTGATGAAGAGGAGAACAATAAAGTACATCTTGAAGTTGAAGAAGTGCCAAGGTTTGATTGAGAGTGTAATGAACCAGAAACCTCAAGGAGTGAAGAACTCAAAAGGTCATCATGACACAAATGGCAACCTACAAGGTATAGCTATGACACTTCTTTTTTGGCTACCAAAGATTATGCTTATATGATAAAGGCGGATGAAGACCCTTCTACAAATGAAGAGGCAAAAGGTAAGGAAAATTGGGAGAAAGCTATGCAGGAAGAGTATGATGCATTGATGGAGAATCAGACATGGGATTTGGTTCCTAAACCAAATAGTCAGAAGATCATTGGATGCAAATGGGTCTACAAGACAAAGAGGTTTGCATATGGAAGTGTGTCTAGGTATAAAGCTAGACTTGTTGTGAAGGGTTTTGCTCAGACATATGGTATAGATTATGATGAGACCTATAGCCCTGTGGCAAAGATGACAACCATCAGGACACTCATAGCTATTGCTACATGTAAAGGTTGGAAATTATGTCAACTAGATGTGAAGAATGCTTTTCTAAATGGTTAAATTGCAGATGATGTTTTCATGGAACAACCATAAGGATTCAGAGATGGAAGGTATCCAGATCATGTGTGCAAGCTCAAGAGAGCTTTGTATGGTTTGAAGCAGGCCCCAAGGGCATGGAATTATAGATTTGTGAAGTTCTTGAAAGAACTTGGTTTTCAAGTATCTAAAGCAGATAGTAGTTTGCTTGTCAAAGCAAGTGAAGATGGGTTCATTTATATGTGCATATATGTTGATGATATAATTCTTATAGGTACAGATGAGAAAGGCATTCAAAGCCTAAAGAAGCAAATGGAGAAAGAGTTCAAGATTAGTGACTTCGGAGATTTGTCATATTTCTTGGGCATGGAGATCTCATACACTCAACATGGAGTGTATGTAACTCAAGAAAGGTATTTGAGAAACTTGTTGATCAAGTTTAAGATGAATGATTGCAGGGTAGCACCTACTCCAATGGAGGGGAATCACAAATTGAGTAGATATGAAGGAGAAGAGCTCAAGGATATGAAGCTATATCAAAGTTTGGTTGGTAGTCTGATTTATGCTACATTATCTAGGCCTGACTTATCATATGCAGTTGGAGTATTGTCTCAGTTCATGCATTGTCCTAGGAAAGAACATTGGGTTGCAGGACAAAGAGTGTTGAGGTACATTAGGGGTACACTCAAGAAAGGTTTTTATTATGGTTTTACATGAGATACAAACATCAAGATATATAGTGATACAAATTGGGCAGGTAATCCTGATGATAGGAGATCAACATATGGATACTTGTGTTATGTGGGAGATAAGTTAATTTCTTGGTGTTCAAAGAAGCACCACACAGTTGCTTTATCATCTACAGAGGCTGAGTACAAAGGTATGGTGGAAGCTGCAAAGGAAGTGATATGGCTTAAGACTCTAATGAAGAGTTTTGACATCATTCAAAGTACACTCACTATTCATGGAGATAAAATGAGTTCATTGTATTTAGCTGCTAACCCTATTTTTCATGCCAGGACTAAACACATTGAGATTCAGTATCATTTTCTAAGAGAGAAGGTGATGGATAAAGAGATTGAAGTAATACATACTTCAACAAAAGATCAGATAGCTGATATGCTAACTAAATGCTTGGATGGACCAAAGCTACAAAGATTCAAAGACATGAGAGGTATAAAGAAGATAGAGAAAACCTCAATTGATGATTAAGGGGGAGCTGTTGGTGCAGGGCAATCAACAATTGATGTTTTGATGAAGAATTGAAGCCAAGAACTGAAGAAAAGATCAAGTTATGAAGCTTGAAAGAAGAGATATGTACACATATGTACATTAATTCAGATATAGTTTACTTATACTTTTGTATAGTCATGAGTTTGTAAATATTTGCCTATATATATACAAGGAAAAATGTCGGGGCAAATATAAGAGAGTGTAGAATACAAGAACTAAGAAGATTTAGATGTGATTAAACACTTGAGAAGTGAAGAAGATTAGCTTTTTCATCCAGATGTAAAGTTTTTTAGTAATGAAGAGAAATTGCGCCTGATGTTTCTGTGTATTCTCTTTCTGTGCTTGATCATTTCAAGAATCCTTTTGTAGACATCTAATTCCATAGTTAATGAGTCTATGGTTAAAGTTTGAGAGCCTAATTGTAAACAGGTTGTGAGAATTATGAGTAGGAACATTCATATGTGAAGAAGTGTTCACTGTTTCATTACCTCTCAAACCTGTGAGGATTTGCCTTACCAATTTATCCTCCTCAATATCTTCATCAACTGCTCCTAATGCATCTGCAATGTCTTCGTTCTTGTTACATAATCTGAGATGGATTGAGAGGCCTTCTTCTTGAATGTGGTAAACTCTGCCCACAAGGATGCCTTCCTTGACTTTGTGGTATTTTGGAAGTGCTCTTCCAAAGCATTCCATATATCACTTGCACTTTCAAGACCTCTAATGTGAGGTAGCAAGTAGTCATTGACTGCCATATAGATAATGCTCCTAGCTTGAGCATCTTTCTTCATCCAAGTCTTCAAATCTGATAATTCCTCCCTAGTTGGAACACTAGAATATCTGAACTGAGGCTTTTCTTCTTCACTTGTGATATAACTTATCAATTCTTTGCTCATAAGATGAGCTTCCATCCTCATTGACCATGCTGGATAGTTCTCTCTATCCAACTTCTCTATCTGAAGAGAATCTCTCATCCTTTCTTCACTTGTGTATTGAATTCTTCAAACTTTATGAGTAATAGATGTACCTTTACTTCGAATGATACTCCTTTTGTCTTCCTTGATGTCGTATGGCCTCCTTCTCAAGCTTTGCCCTTAAGCTTTCACCTTTTGAACCTTCAAGTATTGATTTCTTTACAGCTGCAGCAGTCGAGGTCCTCCTTTCTTCCATTTTCATACTTCCTCCTCTGATACCACTGATGGAGAGTGGTAATCTCCAAAAGAACAAGCTACTCTTGAAATTAAAGCACCTCTATATCAAGAGTAACTCAAAACCTTTCCCAAGTTGGAGGATTAATGATCAATTTTAAAGATTTTGGATAAACTGTGAAGAAGATGATTCTATAGAAAGTCTACTGCACATATCTCTCTCATTGACTTATCAAATGTGTAACGTTTTTTATGAAACTGTGCACAATGTTTTGGCTATAGTCTTTGTACCTCCTCGAAGTTAAATCATTCCAAAAGACTCAGTAGATCTTGAGAAATTATCTTAACAAGTCACCTATGTTTAAAACTATTCTTCTGAGAAGTCAATTTAGACACCTGAAACTTCTGACACTTGGTTCTCTTAATCTAGAACCCATTTATGAAAATGCTTTTAGCCACAGGTAGCTTACCTTCCAACTTAAATATTGAGTGCTTGCTTGCTCAAAACTTTACACTATGGAGGGAGAACTGACCAAAACATTAGCATCAAATTTTGCACTTGTTTCAGGAAACAGTGAACACTTCTTCACATATGAATGTTCCTACTCATAATTATCACAGCCTCTCTATAATTAGGCTCTCAAACTTTAACCATACTCATTAACTATGGAATTAGATGTCTACAAAAGGATTCTTGAAATGATCAAGCACAAAAAGAGAATACACAGAAACATCAGGTGCAATTTCTCTTCATTACTAAAAAACTTTACATCTAGATGAAAGAGCTAATCTTCTTCACTTCTCAAGTGTTTAATCACATCTAAATCTTCTCAATTCTTGTATTCTACACTCTCTCATATTTGCCCCGACATTTTTCCTTGTATATATATAGGCAAATATTTACAAGGTCATGACTATACAAAAGTATAAGTAAACTATATCTGAATTAATGTACATATGTGTACATATCTTCATCTTCTGGATATGCATTTCTTTCAAGCTTCATAACTTGATCTTTTCTTCAGTCCTTGGCTTCAATTCTTCATCAAAACATCAATTGTTGATTGCCCTGCACTAATAGATAGATAGATAGATAGATAGATAGATAGATAGATAGATAGATAGATAGATAGATAGATAGATAGATAGATAGATAGATAGATAGATAGACACACACACACACATATATATATATATATGGATAGATAGATAGACAGATAGATAATAAGATAGATGGATAGATAGATAGATAGATAGATAGATAGATAGATAAATATATAGATAGATAGATAGATAGTTAGTTAGTTAGATTGATACATAGATAGATAAATAGATAGATAGATAGATAGATAGATAGATAGATAGATAGATAGATAGATAGATAGTTTGATAAATAGATAGATAAATAGATAGATAGATAGATAGATAGATAAATAGATAGATAGATAGATAGATAGATAGATAGATAGATCGATAGATAGATAGATAGATATATATATATATATATATATATATATATATATATATATATATATATATATATATATATATATATATATATATATATATATATATATATATATATATATATATATATAGATAGATAGATAGATAGATAGATAGATAGATAGATAGATAGATAGATAGATAGATAGATAGATAGATAGATAGATAGATAGATAGATAGATAGATAGATAGATAGATAGATAGATATATAGATAGATAGATAGATAGATAGATAGATCGATAGATAGATAGATAGATAGATAAATAGATAGACAGATAGATAGATAGATAGATAGATAGAGAGAAAGAAACATAGATAGATAGACATATACATAGATGGATAGATAGATAGATAGATAGATAGATATATAGATAGATAGATAGATAGATAGATGGATAGATAGATAGATAGATAGATAGATAGATAGATAGATAGATAGATACTTAGATAGATAGATTGAAGACCCTTCTACATATGAAGAGACAAAAGGTAAGGAAAAATGGGAGAAGGCTATGTAGGAAGAGTATGATGCATTGATGGAGAATCAGACATGGGATTTGGTTCCTAAACCAAATAGTCAGAAGATCATTGGATGCAAATGGGTCTACAAGACAAAGAGGTTTGCAGATGGAAGTGTGTCTAGGTACAAAGCTAGACTTGTTGTGAAAGGGTTTGCTCAGACATATGGTATAGATTATAATGAGACCTATAGTCCTGTGGCAAAGATGACAATGATCAGGGCACTCATAGCTATTACTACAAGTAAAGGTTGGAAATTATGTCAATTATATGTGAAGAATGCTTTTCTAAGTGGTTCCATTTCAGATGATGTTTTCATGGAGCAACCACAAGGATTCAAAAATGAAAGGTATCCAGATCATGTATGTAAGCTCAAGAGAGCTTTGTATGGTTTGAAGCAGGCCCCAAGGGCATGGAATTATAGACTTGTGAAGTTCTTGAAGGAACTTGGTTTTCAAGTATCTAAAGCAGATAGTAGCTTGCTTGTTAAAGCAAGTGATGATGGGTTCATTTACATGTGCATATATGTTGATGATATAATTCTTACAGGTACTGATTAGAAAGGGATTCAAAGCCTAAAGAAGCAAATGGAGAAAGAGTTCAAGATTAGTGACTTGGGAGACTTGTCATATTTCTTGGGCATGGAGATCTCTTACACTCAACATGGGGTGTCTGTAACTCAAGAAAGGTATTTGAAAAACTTTTTGATCAACATGAATGATTGCAGGGAAGCACCTACTCCAATGGAGGTGAATCACAAATTGAGCAGATATGGAGGAGAAGAGTTCAAGGACATGAAGTTATATCAAAGTTTGGTTGGTAGTCTGATCTATGCTACATTAACTAGGCCTGATTTGTCATATGCAGTTGGAGTATTATCTCAATTCATGCATTGTCCTAAGAAAGAACATTGAATTGCAGGACAAAGAGTGTTGAGGTACATTAAGGGTACACTCAAAGAAGGTTTGTATTATGGTTTTACATCAGATACAAACATCAAGATATATAGTGATACAGATTGGGCATGTAATCCTGATGATAGGAGATCAACTTATGGATACTTGTGTTATGTGGGAGATAAGTTAATTTCATGGTGTTCAAAGAAGCAACACACAATTGCTTTATCATCTACAGAGGCTGAGTACAAAGGTATGGTTGAAGCTGCAAAGGAAGTGATATGGCTTAAGACTCTTATGAATAGTTTTGACATCACTCAAAATACACCCACTATTCATGGAGATATCATGAGTCCATTGTATTTAGCTGCTAATCCTCTTTTTCATGCCAGGACTAAACATATTGAGATTCAGCATCACTTTCTAAGAGAGAAGGTGATGGATAAGGAGATTGAAGTAATACATACTTCAACAAAAGATCAGATAGCTGATATGCTAACCAAAAGCTTGGATGGACCAAAGCTACAAAGATTCAAAGACATGGCAGGTATAAAGAAGATAGAGAAAACCTCAATTGATGATTGAGGGGGAGCTATTGGTGCAAGGCAATCAGCAATTGAAGTTTTGATGAAGGTTTGAAGTCAAGGTCTGAAGAAAAGATCAAGATATGAAGCATATGTTCAAAGGATGAAGATATGTATACATATGCACATTAACTTAGAGTTAGCTCACTTATACTTTTGTATATTTATGAGCTTGTACATATTTGCCTATATATACAAGGAAAATGTCAGGGCAAATAATAGAGAGCATGTGAATAGAGAAATTAGATGTTGTATGAGTCATTAGACACTTTAGAAGTGAGTAAGACTTCTCTTATCACTCAGATGTAAAGTTTTCCAGAAATGAAGAAAATTTGTGCCCGATATTTCTGAGAGTTCTCCTTTTGTGTTGAATCTTTTGTGAAATGCTTTTGTACAAGTCTAAGTCTATAGTTGATTGACCTTTGTACAAATTTTTAGCTACTAATTGTGATCAGGGTGAGAGAATTGAGTGTAGGAACATTTACATGTGTAAATGTAAAGAAGAGAAGTTGTAGGAGACGCAAAATTTGATGCTAATGTTTTGGTTAGTTCTCCTTCCACAGTGTAAATTTTTGAGCAAGCAAGCACTCATTCTTTAAGCGGGAAGGTAAGCTACCTATGACTAAAAGCATTTGATTAAATGGGTTCTAGGTTGAGAGAACCAAGCTTAAGAAGTTACAGGTGTCAAAATCGACTGTAAAGAACTATAGTTTTAGACATAGGTGACTTGTTAAGATCATTTCTCAAGATGTACTAATTCTTTTGGAATGATTTAACTTGGAGGAGGTGAGCAAACTATAGGCAACACCTTGTACAACGTTTTATCAAAAACTTTAGACATTTGATAAGTCAATGAGTGAGTTATGTGTAGCAGACTTTTTGTGTAGTCACTTTCTTCACAGTTTGTTCAAGATTTTGGAAATTGAGTATTGATCCTCCAAATTGGTGAAGGTTTTAAGTTATTCTTGATATAGAGGTGCTCTAACTTCAAGGATAACTTTTTCTTTTGGAGATAAACACTCTCCATCAGAACCTATACTCTGAATCGATTGCTCGTCCTCCTCCTTATGAATCAAATTCCATTGTAAGTGGGGAACATCTTGATGCGTGTATGTGTGGAGATTTATTCTGGTCGTGGTACCTTCGTGCTGTAAGTATACCACGTCTTTTCCTCAATCTTGCACTACCTTCAGCTGTCTCATGAAAGGTCTTCCCAGTATCATTTCATAATTGCTAGCTCTTTCAAATTGACAGATCGCTAAGGTGTGCTTGAGTTCAACTCCGCATGTGGTAAAGGTTACTTTTTCCAATAATCCCAGGGGCCATTCAGTGTGTCCGTCTGCCATTTGTATCTTCATGCTTGTTGGTCTTAAAGCTGGTTTTCCCCATTTCTACCATATTTCCTTTGTGGAAATTCCTACTCCAGCTCCAGAATCTAAGATAGCTTTAGTGGTGTACCCCTGTAAGTGATTGGAAGGCATGTGTTTCCTTCATCTCCCTTGTTGAAATCTCCGACCTTGTCGACTGGGATTTTGACAGTGGTCACTTCATCAGGCATCACCTTCTCATCTGACTTGGTCTCCAATTGACTGGTTAACTTCTCCTTCAAATGTGGTTTTATCTTCAAAAGTTCTTCCAATGTCAGAGTACAAGGGATTTTCATCGTTCTAAGATGTATTATGTCCGATGTTTGGATTGATGGGTTCTGCTCTTTTCTTCTTACTAAGGGAATGCAGTATAATTCAGAATTATGTTTGTATTCCCCTGTGTAATTTGGCAAAGCCTTCACACTGTCATCCTCCTTGTCACTCTTGTCAAGTTGTAATAATCCTTCTGAATTCAGCTCAGGTATTGAGTCTTCCAATTCACCTTCTGCTTACAACTCCTCAAAGGGTGGTTCAATTCCTTCCTTTCTTCCATCTATCTTCTTGGACTCTTTTCCACAAGTCTTTAGGCCTTTCCCCATCTACTTCGGGGACAATGGATCCTTCTCTTTTATCCTTGCAGTAATTTCCATCACGTGTCTCACCTTCTTTTTCTTTCTCAGGATCATTAGGGATGACACACTCTTGGAATTCTTTTTCGGGAATTTGTGAATTGGGTAGTCAAAGAACAGGTTTTTCTAGGGTCTCTTGAGCTACTTCAATTAATTTTCTGCATATCTCCAACCTTTCTTTCTCTAAGTCACCTCTAGGATATTCTTTTTCATGTTGTTCAATGGTTGGTCTTGCTCTTATTCGTGCCTGGTACACTTGAATCCACACGGCTAACTCTTCTTGCATGGGGTTTGCTAAAACTGATCCTACCTCTTCTTTTTTACACTTTCCCTTCTGATTTTCTCCTTCAAGTTTCTGTTTTTCTTCTTGACCTTGTTCATTCTTTTCATTCTCCTTCTTTTGTTGTAGTTTCGTTTCCTTTATCTTGTCTCTACGACTCTTCCATCTTTGTGTTCGTTTACTTGTAACACTTTTCTCAGGCTCTTCCGAGTCTTCAACTACTTGAGGTGTAGGTATGTTCACTTCTCTGTCACCTTGATCGTTCTCTCCGGTTTTTTCTGGGGTCTCTCTAGCTTTAGCTCTCGTTATTGCTTTCAATGGCACGGTGTACTCCTTATCACTCCCTGACGACTCTATCACTTCTATCACGTTGATCTGCACGTTCGAGTTAACTTTGTTGGGGTTCTTGGGGCAATCCCTAAAAAGGTGTTCTTTACCACAATCACTACAGTATCCTTCCCAAACTCGCTGTGGTGGTGGTGGGTTTGGTAATGTACATTCTCTGATAAAATGATCACCTCCGCATCTATAACAGGGTCCTCTAGGTGCAGGTAGTCTATTCATTGGTCGGGAGGGTATGGGTGCTCTAGGAGCTGTGTACATCAATGACACATAATCGTGCTCATATCCGTAAGAACTATCTGGTCCTTCCATACCATAGGCATATGGCTCGTACATTTGTCCATATTCAACTATAGTGCCCTCATATGCGGAATAATTTCCTTGAATATGGTCATAAGATGGGGCATATGGTTCATTACCAACCACAGGTGTGGCGGGGACTATTGCTCTCTCAGGGTTCTCTTCTGGTTGAGCTATTTTCATTGCGACAACATTCTGAGGGTGGGGTGGTTGTTGACCTAACACTGGTTGTGGTTGAGTGTACCCTTGGTAAGCATAAGGTCGTGGTGCTGGTCCGTGCTGCTCGTATGTGGGATATCTAAAAGCTTCCCCTCCTTGATCTCTCTGAGAGTATCCATAAGGTCTCACTGGCGGTTGGACTGGTCTTGATTGTCGATTGTAAGGACAGTTTTTTGTGTTGTGATTTGGGTACTTTTGTTCTATACTACAATAATGCGTAGGGCCCATGATGGGTGGTCTATTGTAAGCATAAGCAGGTGGTGGGACTACTCCCCTAGTGCACAAATGAGAAGGATGATCACCTCCACAAAGCACACATCTTCTAAGCATGGGTACTCTCATTGGGTTGTTGGGGTAGTTCCTCAGCCCTTGAACATTCAATCTTTTTGCCACTAAGTCTGCTATTTCCTCTACATTGTTCCTAGAGTTTGACGTGCTACTGGCGAAGTCTTCACTTTTCACACTTCCTCGAGGTATTTTTAAGTCTTCTGCTAGATTTTCCTCTAGATCAATACATTCTTTCATACATTCTTGCAAAGTTTGAACTCTTTTCACATATACCAGAGATCTTAATGATCCATTCACTAATCCTTCCAAAAACAATGACACCATTTTGTTTTGAGTAGGTCTCTCTTCAACAGGGCATCTATCCACATATTGCTTGAATCTTATCGCGGCCAATCTCACCGATTCTGTAGGAGCTTGTTTGAAGCTATGGATTAATGAGGAAGAGTTGTTTTTTATTCCAGACTTTGTGAATTCTTCAATCAATTCTTGATAGTCTTGTTCCATGTTTTGAAAGTTATTAGGGTCTAATGGCTGGAACCATGCTAATGCCGTGTCTGTAAGGGTTAGTCCAAAAGATTCATATTGGATCAAGAAATCTTCCACATTTTCAGCTATGTGATTGTAAGGTTCACTGGAGCCATCATAGTGGTTTCTCATGCATTTGGCAACTTGGATTGGCCTTAATCTTCTTCCTGGTTCAGGTGCTCTAGGCATTATAGGGAAGACTGGTCTTCCTATCGGTATACGTGGTCCTCTTACTACAGGTGGTCTATCAGGGATAGGAATTATATTCCTTGGTTCAACTGATGGATGAGGCCGATAATTAGGATTATTGTCTGGTGTAGCGAACTCCACATGTGGTCTAACTGGTATATGTGTTTGTTGTGTCTGTCCCGAATGCTGATATGAATTATCTTGATAAGATCCTTGGGGGTTCTGTGAAGTAGTGGCTTGATCCCTAGGAGGGAACACTGGTATGTTCAGATATTTCAACCCTGCTCTTCTAACTCCGTTAAAGGCCAGTACCTCCTCTGGTTTTTGTCCAAATACGTGATAATGGTGGGGAGTTCTGGATCTTGTAACTCATAGATGGTGACTGGGTTATTGGCCACTTCCCATAACGAAGAGTGGGCTCTGAGAAGATGCTCCATCCCATTGATCAAATAGACATCCATTAAGGAATCATCTTGGGGAACTAGGTCTCCTCTCCAAACCCTGATGATCGTGGATCTCCCTCTAGGGGTAGTTACCTGCTCTTCATGTCCCTCTTCATTCAGGTATGGGCATTGCCTTCTTCCCCTTGTTCATTGATGTTTTCAGGGTGTTCCATAATGACATACTGAATATCCCTTTTGTCCATATAGAATCCTCCTGCATATTTAACTACTGGCCTAGGTACTATGTTAGCTTCTGTAGCTTTCTTCAGCCTGGATGCTGATCTGTTTAGCCCATCCAGGTAGATAGGTAACCCGTGTTGGTTGGTGTTCACATATTCCAAAGATGTCCGATATTCACCCTCAATAATTGACATCATGCCAATTATTTGCACAGAATTCTGCATATCCTCTGAAGCCATGAGAATTTCTTCCTCAGACTCACTCGAGGTTTCAGAGTAGTGTGAACGACTACTAGGTTCGGCTACACTTCCTACATAAGAAATTACACTTCTTTGGATCCCTAAGGTTCTTCCAGATCTTAGGTTCATTCAATTGAAAGCTCTAGTCAAGTTGCTACCAATCCCTTGCTCTAATGTTCTTGGCAGAGCTACTGAGTTTTTTTAAATATTTGGTTGACTTGGAGGTCCTCACTAAAATATTTTGAAATCTCCTGACTCTGGATGAAGTCACGATACTCGATACTTCAAAAATATCTTTCTCAAAATTACACGATAGTCGATACTTGACTCATTGTAAAAAGTCACGATACTCGATACTTGACCGACTGGACAATACCACGATACTCGATATCCAGGAAGTATCACGTATTGACCCCCACGATACTCGATATTGCACATGTATCGCAAAGAAGTAATCCCACAATACACGACACTCGATATGAGGCTAGAGTACAACACACGATACTTCACACTTGTGAAAGTCACGATACACGATATTGGGCAAGTATCAAAAAAATCAACGATACTCGATACTTGGAACTAAACGATATTTGATACTCGATCAAGAGAAATTCCACGATCTTCAATACAAGTCAAATATCGTTTTCAAATCTCCATGATACTCGATATGTGACTAGTATCGCGAGAACTTCCTCAATGATATTCGATATCAGGCAAGTATCGTGAAAAAATTCAACGATACTTGATAGTGGTCAGGTATCGTGAAAAGTGTCGATGATACGCGATATCCGACAGGTATCGTGAAAAACTTTCAGCGATACATGATATGTGACTAGTATCGTCAAAATTAGTCCACGATACTCGATATCACTCAAGTATCGCGATACTAGACCACAGGAGTTCACGATATCTAGGTATCGCGATACTCAACCGCGGGAGAACACGATACTTGGCATTTTTTCAATTTTCAAGAAGTACATTTAGATTTCAAATGAATACAAGTGGTCCTAAAGACTCCCTCCCCTCTTCCCAATGCCTGAATCAAAAAAATAAACTTTCTTTACCCTGGGATGACCCTCATGATACTTGCCGCAGGTCGTGTTTCTCTTCCACTAATTGATTTTGAAGGAATTCTCCAGTAATGTTGGAATGTAGTCACCTTTCCAAGGTTCTCTAGCTCCTTTGCTCACTTCTGCTCATTTTTCTTGCCCCACGTATCTCGTTTCTTGCTCACGTGATATCGGCCTTGCGATCTCTCTCTCTCTCTCTTTCTTCGATACTTGCTTGGAGACAAGTGAGTTGTAAAAAACAGTTTTTTTGGTTTTTATACTTTTGAAATTTTTTCCCTAACTAAAGAGGCTAACAAGAACAAAATTTGAAAGCTACTCTAGTTCCTAACCTACTCTCTTCTTCCTCCTACTCTACTCACTCCACTCACTTCCCTAGACTATCAACTCACTACACACACTCCAAGAGCGAGAAGTAGTAAGTGCGGTTGAATGTGACTTACCAAAGAAAAGAAATTCACAACTCCTCTACTCACTTCAATGCTAAGAGCTACTTACCATCACACGAATGCCTTGGTTTGATTCGACATTGCCCGGCAACGGCACCAAAAAATGTGTGTACCTAAGTACCAACTTAGGGACTTGTGGAGAAAGAGACTATACCTTGATCCCCCTCAAGTGCATATAGTGGGGATTCATGCTTTATTTATCAATCCGAGGAGTATCAAAACCTAGCCGAGTGTATGAAGTCATGCATTCAAATGATGATCAATGCAAATGAGCTTCCCAAAGAGTGTAAATAAGTCTAAATCTATTCCAAACAAGGTTCAAGGATATGTTGAGATGTCACGATACTTGAAGTAGTAGCCAATAGTAAATCGAGCTTTTCTCTCAGATTTGAACTCCGAATATAGCAAATAGTGGGTTCATTTTGAAGCTCTTGAGAATACGCATCCAATCGTGGTCTTTTCACTCAATTCTAACACTTCTACTTCAAGTTATGAGAAAAATACTCAGTCACGGGAAGGATCTTCCTACACTTCAGCACTTCCTACACTTCACACACACCTTAACAACAACAAACAAGCACTTTCATGGATAGACAACACTTCCAAACACTCTTTTCAAGCATCACACATGCATACAAGCTCACAAAGAAGAAGATACAGAGAGGAGAAGACACAAATTCGAAAATCTGTGCTCTTCATTCTCACAATGGCAAAAAGTCTTTACAAAGAGTCACAAATTGACTTATATATAGGTTCCCTAAAAATGGTCCTTTCACACAATAGACCGACACTTTATTCACTAACATGTTAATTTCCTACTAATTTACATGGGTAAGCTACTAATCTCCAAGGGTATGCATCTAGAGGACTCCTCTAGTGCATTTACATTGGAAAATATGTTACAAAATGGTTATGATACAAAAATAAAGTGTTCGAATCGGAAAAATTTTGGGGCCGGTCTTTTTCTCTACCTTTTGCTCTTCTTAGCTATGCAACAAAGGATAAGGAGGATCCACCTACAATGAAGGAGTACTTGGAAGGCGAGGAGCAACCATCCTGATGCACAAAAGAATGCATGAAGAAAAAGGAAGCATGACAACCATGATGACGTCAAAAGGAGATGCAAAGATTGCACCTAAAGACAAAGTCAAAGATGATCCAAAGGCAAAGGAGGATCAAAGAGAAGCATGGAAAGAAGAGATGAAGCCATGAACCTATGCAAAGAGAGAGATTCTCAAAGAGAGGACAACAAAGAGGAAGAGAGTGAAGCAACAAAGGTATATGTAGCCAAGGTGATCTCATGTTATGAATGTTTGTATGAAGCATGTTTATGCTAGGGATTGAAGAAGAGCTCTTGCAAAGAGCCAAAAGAAGCAAGCATGAAGTTGAAAAGAGAACAAAGAAGCTTGAAAGCAAAGAAGGAAGATCACCAACCAATCAAAGGAAGAGATACAAGGGCAAAAGAAGCAAAAGGAGAAGAGGAGAAGAATTGGAGAGTAGCATCAATTCCAATTGTAGCTTGAGGATGAGTGTTGAAAATTATGGAACATGTGCAAGATCCAATTGTGATGCTTGACACATACTCACCTCTCATTATGTACCTCTTCATGATTTATGCACTTGTTGTAAACCCTAAATGAAGCTAGGCCCTAAAAATATAAAGGGCACACTCATAACCTTAAAGTACAGTGTTGAATTAAAAAGAGCAAATGTATTTATGGCTTGGATAAAAGCCAAAATAGAAATAGAGAGATGGAATACTCTAAAAAAGTCATGGCCTTATCCATATGGAGTGATGTGGAGCACCGAAAGCCACCCAAGGCAATGGAAGGACAAAGGACATGAAGTGAAAGGTCAAAGAGGTGAGAGAAGATGCAATGGTAGGTGAAAAGTCCCATGCCCATACATCTATATATAGATGTCATTCGAATGTGAAAATTTGTGGTGATGACAAGGAGATGGTGTAGAAGCATATGCTGGTCATTCTCGCACCAATGAATATCAGAAGGTACCTCATTTGGATGCTACAAGGAAGATGGGTATTTGTTGGAACAAAACAATCACAAATTGATGATTACAAAGAGCTTGAAGCATGTCAATGATCAGATTGAAGTGAAAGAAGTCATTTGAGAAAGTGAGGAGATCTCAGAAGTGAAGATTGTATACATATGTACATTTCATATGGAAATTCTTGTACTATGAGTGTAGATGATCCTTAGGATGGTAAGGAGTAATGTAATAGATGCGAGATAAGTCTAGAATCATATGTATATAAGTCAATTGTAAAAAAATACATGAGAGAGTCATTAGAGGCCAAGTGTCATTAAGATGTGTAGAGAGTCATCTTTATGAGCTAGCGTCGAGTCTTTCTCTGATTTCTCTCAGCGTGATCATGTGGATCAGGAAATCTTTTGTACACATCTAATGTAGAAGCTAATGAAGCTATGTTCAAATTTTCATGGTTTAATTCCTTTCATGCTGTGAGTATGATCAAGTATGTGAAGTCTGCAGGTAAACCTCTCAGAGTCGCACACTTTTTTGTGTCAATGTTTTGCTTAGATCTCAATGCACAGTGTAAAGTTTTTAATGCATGAGCATTCAAAATCTAATTTAGAAGGTAAGGAAGCTATGGCTAAAAGCATTTAGCAAAATGGGATTTGTACTGTGAGAAATCAACCTTAGAAGTTACCTATGTCAAAGTCGTCTGTTGAGGAAGATAGTTTTTGACATACTTTTGATCTTAAGAATCAAATTAAAGTTTTAATGATTCTTTTGAAGGACTAATGGTTGATATGATTGTGCAAAGGTAGTGTGGAGATATGTGCATCATTGGTTTGAAGAAATCTGAAGATATGTGTAGGTAATGAAGTCAATCATTGAAACAGATTGTTGAAGAATGAAGATTTTCACTCAGAGAAGTGATAATTGAAAGTTTTGGTAAATGAAGATAAAATTTGTGTAAAGTTTGGTCCATAAATGATATAGAGGTGACCTTAAATCAGTATAGATCAAACCTTTGGAGATTTAGAGGTCTCCAACAGTGGTATTAGAGTTGAAGGTGCAATACAAGTGAAGTAAAGGCATTGGAAGTTCTGACTGTGGAAGATATTGAAGTTCCTTCTAATTGAAGGTGGACAAAGCCAAATTCTTGAAGATAACATGCAGAAGTACAAAGTACGAGTTCAATGGATCAAGAAGGATTAAAGCTTCATATCAAAGGTACATTCTATTATCATAAATCATAGTAATTGCAGCCAAAGAAGATCAAAGATGGGAGAAAGCTTGCAGATTGATAAGCTAGATAGGGAGAACTATCCAGCTTGGTCCATGAGGATGGAGGCACACCTCATGAGCAAAGATTTGATGGCATCATTACAGGAGAAGAACAAAAGCCTGAGTTTGAAGATCCTAGTGTTCCAACTAGGGAGGAACTTGAAGGTTTGAAGAATTGGATGAGAAAGGATGCTCAAGCTAGGAGCATCGTTTACATGGCTGTAAATGATTATCTTCTACCTCACATCAGAGGATTAGAAATGGCAACAGATGTGTGGAATGCTTTGGAAGAGCATTTCCAAAACACAACCAAGTCAAGGAAGTCCTCATTATGGGCAGAATTCACAACTTTCAAGAAGAAGAGTTCACAATCAATTTCTGATTATGTGGCAAGGATGAAGGATATTGCAGATAGCTTGGGAGCAGTAGATGAAGACATTGAAGAGGATAAGTTGGTAAGGCAAATACTTACAGGTCTGAGAGGAGATGAGAAGTGGAAGCCTTTCATATTTTCCATAGAATTATCACTAAATCACTTTACTCCTGATCTTAACCAATTGCTAGGACACATGCTAAACTTTGAGCAAGACATTAAAGGAGACAATGATAGGAGTGCAAGTCAAGCTCTGTACTCCAAGGACAAGAAAAAGAATGGCAAAGGAAAGCAATCAACTGATGATGAAGGAACTTCAAGTCAAGCTAACTTTACAAAAGGAAAAATGAACTTCAGAGGTAAAGGAAGAGGAGGTAAGAACAAAGATAATTCTAAAGCTTGTTGGATTTGTGGCAGAACCAATCATTTGGCAAATGATTGTTGGTATAACAATAAAAATGGTGGAAGTAATTGTTGGTGTAAATCACAAGCCTACACATTTAGCTTGGAAAGATATCATGAAGACTCTACATGCATGAAGAACCATAGGAACACATGCTAGCGATTACTTACCACTTTACCTTATTGTAAAAGTCAATTTGACTTGGAATCTTTTGTAATCACCTACCAAAGTGACTCGTGGAAAAAAGTAGCTAACATGATTGAGAGAACATATAAAAGTGATCAAGAAAAGTCGCGGTGAGAGACATCACTCCTGAGCTTCATTCTACTGTCATTAAGTGTGTGTAAGGACTAATCCATAGCCTGCACCTCTCTACACCATTAGGCAATGCTTGTCATGCCAATGGGATTGTACACAAGTGTCAATTTATAGATACATTTACATCATTCATCTATGTGCTCACTGATTGTCTACTCCAAAGTCTGTCAACTTGTCAAGGGCATATCTCAGTCAATAATCCACCAAATTCAGTGATTCAAAGCTTGTTGGATTCAGCTCAAAGTCATCTACATTCTGACAAAGTTTGAAGTGATTTCATTCAACCAATTCAGAGAAATCGTCGTCGAGGTGCTCACTGGTCTATCTCTCCTACAGTCCTAAAAAGTCGGGGGTATACCAAATCTTGCTAAATTAATTTCTCTTAGCATAGCTCATTATTTTACATCATTCCACTTGCAAATGGTAGCTTAATAATTTAATTTAATACCCCTAGAAGTAATTTTATCAATTGCTACTGTGCTGGTCACACTGAGCAAAACATTCAGCAGGTGTCTAGACCAAAATAGATGGTTTTCTTGACTTTGTGACTTCCAAAGTTATCTGTTTTGATTCAATCATTACACACTTCATTTCCAAAGGACATAGGCCATTTCTTGGTGTCATTGGAAAGCTAAGGGAGTCTACTAATCAAGTCTGAAGTTAAAGAGGGCTGGTACAAAGCAGGTTTTAGCAGTACCTACTCAATCTCTTGGATCATCCATCCATCTTTCCCAACAGTGGTATCATAGCAAATAAGGTAAAATGGGAGATGGTTTTCCTTCATTTATTGATAAATTGGATAGAAACAATTATCAAGCTTGGTCTCTAAGGATGAAGACCTAATTATATGGATACATCTCAGGAGATGAGGAATTTCCCTCATTCAAAGCAAGAGGTTTGCCAACCAAGGAGGAGCAAGAAAAACTCAACACATGGTGTGCAAGGGATGCATTGGCATGGTCTTATTTACTTAACTCTATATCTGACTTTCTTTTACCTCATATCAGAAATTGTAAGACTTCCCAAGAGACTTGGGAAACCTTTTCATCATATTTTTCCTCCAATACAAGGGCTAGGAAAAATCAGTTGTGGATTGAATTCACAACACTAAGGAAGCAACCTAAGCAAGTTGTTTCAGAATTTGTGACCAAGATTAAAGATGTTGCAGATCAGTTAGCAAGCATAGGAGAAGAGATTGAAGAGGAACAAATTGTAAGGCAGGTAATCAATGGGATCAAGGCTGATGACAAGTGGGAAAGCTTCACCACTGCAATGGATCTCTACATGGACATGCACACTCCAGATCTTACAACTCTCATGGGACAACTATTTACACATGAAGCAAAGCTTACCAAGAGTGGAGATAATTCCAAAGGTAACAACTCTTCTGCCCTATACACTGATAAGAAATCTAAGGATAAAGGCAAGTGTAAGAAGGTAGAAGATGAAGGTTCTACCTCCCAAGCTAATTATGCAAGGAGAGGTAGATCTTCAAGAGGCAGGGGCAGAGGAGGTAAGCAAGGTAGGGGGAGACCCTATAATTCATCACCATGTAACATTTGTGGCTTATCAAACCACACCACAGATGAGTGTTTCAGGAATTACAAAAATCAGAGAGGAAGAGGCTACCAAAGAGGTGGATACTCACATTCTAGAGGAAGGTTCAATCATCACCAAGGCCACAACAACAATTACAACAACAACTACAACAATAACTACAATGGCAACTACCAAGGAGGATTCAGAAATAGAAAGGACTACAACAACTACACAGAGGAGCAGGATGACTCTCTCTTGACCATGAACATGACTTCAAAGTCAGGTACAAATGATGATCACTTATTTTATATTGATTCAAGGTGTTCAAATCATGTGGCTGGTAATATTGCACTACTCTCTGATCTTGAGGAACCAAAAGGTAAACATCAAGTTCAAACAGGTGATGATACAAAGCATTATGTGCAAAGAACTTAATGAGTGTTGGTCAGATTGTGGAGAAAGGGTTACAGGTCAGGTTCAATCAATATGGAGCATTTGTGGAGGACCCAAGACATGGATTCAAAAGGATAGCTACAGGAGAAAAATCAGGTAGACTTTTCACTTTTGAGCTAGAAGACACAAAGAATATTGCACTATACAGTTATAAGGATCAGACACTTTCAGAGCTTGAGATTTGGCACAAGAGATTAGGGCATATAGGAGAAAGGACCTTGAAGCAAATGTGCAGGGACCAATGTGTGCTTGGGATACCTAATGTATCCAAGAAACATATGATTTACAAGTGTGGTGCTTGTCAATTTGGTAAATCTCACAGGTTACCCTTCTCAAGGAAAGGATATATGCATGAAGAATATCTAGAGCTTCTACATACAGATGTATGGGGACCTAGCAAAGACCCCTCAGTCTCAGGTTCAAGGTACTATGTGTCTTTTATTGATGACTATACCAGATGGATTGTATTATACTTTATGAAGCACAAGGATGAGGTGTTTAATTGTTTTAAGAAATATCTTGCACTAGTTGAAAATGAGACAGGAAGGAATTTGAAGAGGCTAAGGTCAGATGGAGGAGGTGAATACTTCTCAAATGAATTTGAGGACTTCTTGCAGGACAGAGGCATCAAAAGAGAAATAACCACAAGGTACTCTCCTGAACAGAATGGGGTAGCTGAAAGAAGAAATAGGTTAATTGTAGAGACAGCTAGATCTATGCTTAATGAGAAGAAATTACCTAACTATCTATGGGCAGAGAGTGTTTCTACTGCCACCTATCTCATAAACAGGTTACCATGAAAATCACTTGATGGTATGACACCTTATGAAGCTTGGCATGGTAAGAGACCATCATTAGATCATTGCAAAAGTTTTGGATGTGTAGCATATGTACACATTCCTTCACATGTAAGAGGAAAGCTAGATCCAAAGGCTAAAAAATGTATTTTCATTGGGTATGATTTAAATAAAAAAGGTTACAAGTTTTATAACCCTACCAATAAGGGATTTATGGTAAGCAAAGATGTGATCTTTGATGAGAATGATTCTTGGTATGAGAATGAATGCAGGATGGTCAAACTACCCTATGATTTGGAAGAAGAATTTCCAAAGCTCACAAAGGAGGAACCTACTCAGGATGGAGAGTCAAGTTCAGATGATGAAGATACTATCAACCTTGAAGAGTTCAAGGCATGGAAATCCAAAGGCAAAATGAAGATGAAGAAGCTTGAGGACATACCAGAATCTTCAACTCAATCAATCAGAAGGTCTCAAAGAGAAAGCAAAAAACCTATCAGATATGGGTGTGATACATCTCTTGTTACTAAACATTCAATTTATCTTGCAAAGGATTTGTCAAATGAAGAACCAGGTTCATATGAAGAAGCAATCACCAAATCAGAATGGAAAGAAGCTATGGATGAGGAGATTGAAGCACTAAAGGAGAGTGATACATGGGAGTTAGTACCCAAGAAGGACTCCATGAAGCTAATAGGATCCAGATGGATCTATAAATTGAAAAGAAGTTCTAATGGCACAATTAACAGGTACAAGGCCAGATTAGTAGCCAAAGGTTTTGCACAAACCCAAGGCATTGACTATGAAGAGACATTTTCTCCTGTGGCCAAGATGCCAACAATCAGAGTGTTGGTGAGTGTGGCTGCATCAAAGAATTGGAACATGTACCAATTGGATGTCAAGAATGCTTTCTTGAATGGTTGGATCTCAGAAGAAGTTTATATGTCACAACCTCCTGGCTATGAAGACCCTAAGAAGGTAACTTATGTTTGCAAATTAAAGAAGACTTTATATGGATTGAAGCAGGCACCTAGGGCATGGAATTACACGTTAACTACATACCTCCAAGACCAAGGCTTTGTCATGAGCAAGACTGACACTTCTCTGTTTATTAAGAGAAGTAATTCAGAGGTAATCTATCTCTGTGTTTATGTTGATGACATCATCATTACAGGTAATGATGTAAGTGGAATCATAAATATCAAAAGCCAAATGATGGAGTTCAAGATCAATGATCTTGGGCTATTGAAGTATTTTTTGGGACTTGAATTAGTTTATACTAATTCAGGGATACATTACTCAGAAGAAGTATGTAGAGGGCATGTTGAAGAAATTTCACTTGCAGGATGCTAAAGCAACAAGCACTCCAATGGAGGTGAACCTAAAGCTAAGTGCCCATGAAGGAGATGAAGTCCAAGACATTACAGGTTATCAAAGTATGGTAGGTAGCTTGAACTATGCTACCTTAACTAGAATTGACATTGCATATGGAGTTAGTGTGCTAAGTCAATTTATGCACAAGCCAAGGATACCCCACTTAGAGGCTGCCAAAAGAATCTTGAAGTATCTCAAGGGTACCCAGAACCATGGTTTGTATTTTCCTTATACCTCAGATATTGATATAAAAGTCTATTCAGATGCAGATTGGGCAGGATGCAAGGATGATAGGAGAAGCACTTCTGGATATATTTCTTTTGCAGGTGACAAACCAATTTCATTGTCTGCAAAGAAGCAACCAACTGTTGCATTGTCTTCTACAGAGGCAGAATATAGAGGGCTAGCTAATGCCACTCAAGAAGCAATTTGGATTAAGCTTTTGTACACAGAATTCGGCTTATATACTAGACCTCCAATTATCTTTGGAGACAATACGAGTTCTCTTCACCTTGCAGCTAATCCTATCTATCATGCCAGAACAAAACACATAGAAGTTCATTATCATTATGTGAGGGAGAAGTTGCTAAGCAAGGACATTCAGCTGACCTATGTGTCAACCAACATTCAATGTGCAGATTTGCTGACTAAAGCTTTGGATGGGACCAAACTTTGCAGGTTCAAATCTATGATTGGATTGTAGGATGTACTTAAAGATTGAAGATGAAGACTTAAGCCAAAATGTTTGGCTTGAGGGGGAGCTGTTGGTGTAAATCACAAGCCTACACATTTGGCTTGGAAAGATATCATGAAGACTCTACATGCATGAAGAACCATAGGAACACATGCTAGTGATTACTTACCACTTTACCTTATTGTAAAAGTCAATTTGACTTGGAATCTTTTGTAATCACCTACCTAAGTGACTCGTGGAAAAAAGTAGCTAACTTGATTGAGAGAATATCTCCAAACCTTTAGGAGCTTGATCATAGGGAGCCACGAATTTGAATTTGAATTCAAATTCTTAGTCATCACATATAAAAATGATCAAGAAAAGTCGCGGTGAGAGACATCACTCCCGAGCTTCATTCTACTGTCATTGAGTGTGTGTAAGGACTACTCCATAGCCTACACCTCTCTACAGCATTAGGCAATTCTTGTCATGCCAATGGGATTGTACACAAGTGTCAATTTATAGATACATTTACATCATTCATCTCTGTGCTCACTGATTGTCTACTCCAAAGTCTATCAACTTGTCAAGGGCATATCTCAGTCAATACTCCACCAAATTAAGTGATTCAAAGCTTGTTGGATTCAGCTCAAAGTCATCTACATTCTGAAAAAGTTTATAGTGATTTCATTCAGCCAATTCAGAGAAATCGTCGTCGAGGTGCTCACTGGTCTATCTCTCCTACAGTCCTAAAAAGTCGAGGGTATACCAAATCTTGCTAAATTAATTTCTCTTAGCATAGCTCATTATTTTACATCATTCCACTTGCAAAGGGTAGCTTACTAAGTTAATTGAATACCTCTAGAAGGAATTCTATCAATTGCTACTGTGCTGGTCACACTGAGCAAAACATTCAGCAGGTGTCTAGACCAAAATAGAAGGTTTTCTTGACTTTGTGACTTCCAAAGTTATCTGTTTTGATTCAATCATTACACACTTTATTTCCAAAGGACATAGGCCCTTTCTTGGTGTCATTGGAAAGCTAAGGGAGTCTACTAATCAAGTCTGAAATTAAAGAGGGCTGGTACAAAGCAAGTTTTAGCAGTACCTACTCAATCTCTTGGATCATCCATCCATCTTTCCCAACAGTAATAACCAAAGCTTCAATCAAAGAGGTAGAGGAGGCAGAAACCAAAGAGGCAACTTCAGAGGAAGAGGTGGTATGACATCATATGCTAGAGGAGGTGGAAGAAGTTTTCAATCTTAGTCCGATAAAAACAATTATTATAATTAATTCAGATTCACAAATGATGGTGTTTATGTGTAAGATCCCAGGGATATAGAAATATCATTGCAGGTAAAAAGGAAGGAAGGATGTTTACTCTCAAAGTTCAAGGTAATGTGGGACATGCTTTATTTACTTATGGAAGTCAAAAGATGTCTGAATTAGACCTATGGCATAAAAGGCTAGGTCATTTCAATGAGAGAGCTATAAAGGAAATGTCAAAGAATGATGTGTGGCTTGGTTTGCCAAATGTTGAAGGTCAACACATGGTGTACAAGTGTGAAGCTTGCCAATTAGGTAAAGCACACAAAAGTTCATACAATAAATCAGGGTACAAGTATTCAAATATGCTTGAATTGGTTCATACAGATGTGTGGGGTCCTTCAAGGGACTATAGCATTAATGGATCCAGATATTATGTGTTGTTTGTTGATGATGCAACTAGATGGATTACTTTATATGTAATCAAGGACAAATCAGAAGTGTTCAAGACATTCAAGCATTATCATCATTATGCAGAAAGGATTACAGGACAAAATCTCAAGAGGTTGAGATCAGATGGAGGGGGAGCGTATTTCTCTAAAGAGTTTGATGATTATTTGTGGAATGCAGGTATAAAAAGAGAAGTAACTTGCAGGTACTCTCCTCAACAAAATGGGGTTGCAGAAAGAAGAAATAGAACTCTTGTAGATTTTGCAAGAGTAATGATGAAAGAAAAGAATTGTCCAAATTACTTATGGGCAGAAGCTATCAACACTGCAACATACCTTGTGAATAGGTTACCTTGTAAAGCTTTGGATGGAAGAACACCTTATGAAGCATGGTGGGGAAAGAGACCTACTCTTGATCATTGTAAGGTATTTGGATGTTTAGCATATGCTTATGTTCCTTCACAATTGAGACATAAGCTAGAATCCAAAGCAGAGAAGTTTGTGTTTATTGGGTATGATGATAGGCAGATGGGTTACAGATTGTGGAGTCCATCCACAAAGCAATTTCTTGTTACCAAAGATGTTACATTTGATGAGCAAAGTACATGGTATATAGGGTCAACAAATGATTATGCAGATGTTAAAGAAATACAAAGGAAAGGGAAGACAAAAGTAAGTGTGTAGGAAGAAGATATTGATGATGTTGATCATAAAAGTAAATTGCAGGACAATGTTGAAGATAGGCCAAGATTTGATCCAGAATCAAATGTGGCTGAGACTTCAAGAAGTGCAGAGGTCAAAAGATCCTTGAGAGAAAGAAAAGAACCTATCAGGTATAGCTATGATACATCTTTCCTAACAACAAAAGATTATGCTTACATTGTGAAGACAGAAGAGGATCCAATCACATATGAAGAAGCTAAAGGTAAACAAAATTGGGAGAAGGCAATGCAAGAAGAGTATGATGCTCTACTTGAGAATGAAACATGGGAGTTGGTGCCAAGACCAAAGAATCAGAAGGTCATTGGATGTAAGTGGGTGTATAAAACAAAAAGGTTTGCAGATGGAAACGTGTCTAGATACAAGGCTAAACTTGTGGTTAAAGGTTATGCCCAAACTTATGGGGTAGATATGATTGTAGCCTCTACCATTCCTTTATACTCAGCTTCTGTAGATGACAAAGCAACTGTATGTTGCTTCTTTGAGCACCAAGAAACTAACTTATCTCCAATATAACAAAGATACCCATGAGTAGACCTTCTATCATCTAAATCACCTGCCCAATCTGCATCACTAAATACTTTGATTCTTGTATCAGAAGTAAATCCATAATACAGACCTTCACTTAGGGTTCCTTTGATATATCTGAGTACCCTTTGAGCTGCAATCCAATGAGTCTTCTTTGGACAATGCATAAATTGTGATAGCACACCTACTGCATATGATAGATCTGGCCTTGTTGTTGGCAGTATACGGGAAGAAGCAAATACGGGCATACATGCAGATCTAGCACTAAGGCAACCCTTTATTTTTTCCAAACCCCTACACCATTTAAAAGTGATTCTTATCACTAAAAACCCTTGTAAATATCATTTCACCTTTTTGTAGCTCCATTTTGTACAAGCCGAGGAGTCCTCAAGCTTGGGGAGCCTTAGAAGTAGTTGCCTGCCAATTTTCATATTTTTTAGATCTCGTTTGAGCCCTCAAATAAACCCTGGAACCTAATTTTTAACTAGGCCGGACACTAGGTCTGGACAGGGCCAAAGCTAGTCAAAAACTATAAATAGAGCTAGAGAGCTCATTTTTGGGGGAGCTTCTTGTAGTTTTGAGCTTGTATGAGAACTTTGTTTCAATAGAAGTGATTCCATTGTCTGACTCTCTTTGTTCTTGCTGTGTGTGCGCGTGTGTGTGTGTGTGCATGTTAGTGTGCTTCACACTCACACATTTGTGCCTTCACTTGCTCGAGGTCTTCATACCATCCTCATGTCTTCCCGGATTGACATTAAAGGAGGTGCTACTCATCACTGAGCTACACCAAATTTTGGCGCCGTTGCCGGGGATTTGAGCTTTGAGGACAAGCGTGTGATGGTAAGACGTAGAGAGGACGCGTTGGAATGGTAAGTAGTCGGTAAATTTCTGATTTTTCTCCATCTCCATCTCCATCTTCACCTCCTTCTTCATCTCCACCTCCACCTCCTTCTCCACTACATATTCCCTCTTCCTTGTCATTCCCCTCATTTGTTGTGTGCGAGTTTGAGAGAGAGCGAGTGTGTGTGCTTGTTTTTGTGTGTTTTTGCATGTTTCTTGCAGGCTTCAGCTTCATCATCATCTCCAGCAAGCTCAGCACGTACGGATTTCCTCTGCACAGGTCCCGAGGCGTCAAGCTCGAGCTATCGCGACACCTCGAAAACTTCACCCAATCACAATTCTGAGTGCACCACGACACTGCGCAGGCTGAGAGCTCCTAGGATCACTAGACAGAACTGAAAAATTCACCATATCCCGAGCTATCGCGACACCTCGAGGTATCACAACACCTCGAAGTATCGCGACACCCCGAACCATCGCGACACACCGACCCCACGACCTATCATGACACCTCGGAGTATCGCGACATCTTGAACTATCGCGACACTCCGAACTATCGCGACACCCCGAACTATCGCGACACTCCCAAGTATCGTGACACCTCGGAGTATCGCGACACCTCGACCTATCGCAACACACCAACCCCACGACCTATCGCGACACCTCGGAGTATCGCGACATATCGAACTATCGCGACACTCCCAAGTATCGCGACACCTTGGAGTATCGCGACACCTCGACCTATCGTGACACACCGACCCCACAACCTATCGTGACACCTCGGAGTATCGCGACACTCCCAAGTATCGCGACACCTCGAAGTATCGCGACACTCCCAAGTATCGCGACACTTCGAAGTATCGCGACACTCCGACCTATCGCGACACTTCCACCTATCGTGACACCTCGACCCGACCTATCGCGATACACAGGCTTAACGCATAAATTTTTAGGATAACTTGATTGATTAAAATTGGGTACTTTTTGGGGCTTAATCTTGGACACATTGGGAGGATATAAGAGCCTTAGGAGTGGGCAAAAGACCTAGAAACCAGGGAGGAATTTCCTAAACCCTGAGAGCCTGTTTGGACCCCTAAGTGCCTGAATGGTCATAACTTCACCATACGAACTCCGATTGATGAGATTTTGGTCTCGTTTTTTGTAGAATCATACGTGGAGTTTTAGAACATGTATTTTCAAGTTGTCCTTTAGGTGAGACTAGGTGGTCCTAAGATTGAGGGGGTGCAGTGAGTTACTCCAGGGGGGACTGCAAATATTGATGTGTGTCTTTCAATTACTTGTGGTAATAGAGCTATACTGACTGGTGAGCTTTTGCAGGAACATTGTGTGCACTCAAGGCAATCCAAAGCAAGCTAGCAAGGGTGAGTACCAAGCTTGGGAGAAGGCTTCTTGGGCTTGTGCAGCAATCTGAGCAACCAGAGGATTAAGGTTGGAAGTTCTCTCAGCCCTCCTTTGTCAATTCCTAGCCTAGGCTAAGTACGACTTAGGTGTGGTAATTAATTAGGGCAACGTTAGGCACGAATCAAGTCCAAGAGAATTAATCAACCAAGTGCAAGAATTAAGTAGGTCTTAAGTGCGAAAACCCTAAGGCACAAAAAGTAAACTGGAGTCGACCACTTATCAAGTGCGAAATTCACTTAAGTACTCCTGACGACGCGATTTTAGACAAGATCATAAACATAATCTTCAACTCAAAAGAACAAGGTGATTGGTGCAAATTAACCTGCAACGAGAGTGTGCTTGGGTCCACGGGGGTAGATAAATCAGGCATATGAACCTTAGATCAGGCAGACACTTAGGCCGAGACAGACAAAGCCTCAGATCTTCTGAAGCTAGTGTCAATCACACTGCTAGGTCTTGGGCCGAGCAGTTGAGTGATTACCCATACACTCCTAGATCAGAAATAGTGATTCTGAGATGTCCTATAACATGGAGAGACCAGTAGGTAGTTCAGGAGTGGGGTACCTAGAAAAGCCAGAAGGACCTTACAAGACTCAATTGGAATACATCAGGACTAATCGTCTAGGTGCTCGCATCTACGAAGACGGCCTGAGAAGATCTGTGGTCCAGATTAAGAACCCGGATCAACCCCATGGACTAGAACACCCGGTAGTCAGGTTCGAGAATGGAGCATACCTGGATAAAGAGGGGACTATTTATGTAGTCACCACTCTTCCTGATAGAACAGACGAGTTTGGAAATGTGATTGCAGAGACCGACATGGGTGATATAGAGCAAGGAAATTTAGAGAAAGAGCCGAGAACTCCCCGGGGTAAATCTGTCTTGACCAGAATCATGACTCTAGAGTGGATTCCACAGGATAATAAAAGCATAGATCTGCTTTTAAACTGAGAAACCGATGAGGCTTTTTGGAGATATAAATCTGCTCAACCTCAGGAAGTGAGTGCCCTCACAATCTATGAGTTTAAAGACCCTGATAGCCCAGGCAAAGTAACCTACCTAGACAATGCATCAGAGAGAATCTTCATGGTCACTGAGCATGGCAGACATGGCTACACATGGAAGGGTGAATTTGTTTTTCCCCAAACAAGGTCTAATGTTTCCTTTGGTCACCAAGGAGCCGGGACCTCCCAGGCTCATGGAGTCCAAGGAGATAGAAGTAGAGATAGACCTGAAGTAAGCTTTGCCGACCCCCAGGGAAGAGAAAGAAGGAGAACAGGGACGGACAGAGGGGAAACCGAGAGATTTAGAGACCCAAGAAACCAAAGAAATGCTGATGATTTTCCTTTGCCAAGGCCGAGAGAACACCCTAGGAGCCTGCGGCCAACTCAACTGGTGAAGTCCATGAAGAATTACTTCGATGGCACGGGTGACCCTTATGACCATGTGGCAGAGTTTAGGCAAGACTTGAAAGCTGAACAGGTAGAGGACCTATTCACACAATATAACGCTTTTGGTCTAACCCTTAGGAACACTGCCCTCACGTGGTTTCAACCATTGAATGAGAGGCATTTCAGAAACATAGACCAGCTCCTAGAAGCCTTTATCATTGAGTTTTCTAAGAGTGGCATAAGGCACAACACTTCCTCACTAATTCATAGCTTCAAGCAAACACCTCAAGAGATGGTCAGACTAGCTGGGAGATGGTTTAGGCAATACCTAGAGAGATGCCCGATGCCGGAGTTACCTACGCCGGCCAAGCAAGTGGCCTTGTTCTTAGATGGATTGTTGAGCACCAAGCTCAGGTCATATGTGTATCTGAAGGACCCCAGAACTATAGAAGAGTGCGTGCGCATGTGCATAGACATTGAGGACAATTTAGGCGAGGAGTTGGAACTGTCAAAAATCTATAAGGATTCTGATAGCTCTAGTAGCCTCACATCTGGTCAATCCACATCCATTGAGGAACTTGCAGAGAAGGTAGCTCAAAAACTAGGTGTCTCTAGCAAACAAATTCCGAGATTTGCCCCAGCTAAGCGGTGCTACACTTATGGAGGTGACCATATGGCAAATGTATGCCCCATTATGGCGCAACCCCAGGTGAATCCTAGTAGCCAGTACTGCACCATAGAGCAAAGGTACACCAACCACACTGCATAGGACTGCCCATATAACAGACAAACTGTCAGGCAAAACTACCCTCAGCCATATCCACAACAAGGTAGATACCAGAATCAGTACCCACCACAACAATACAACCGACCACAGCAAACTTATCAGCCACCTTATCAAGGGCAGCAGAGACCTCAACCAGTCCTAGTACAGCAACCCCCTGCTCCAACCAATGTGATCCCAGTGAAATATGCATCTGCTGAAGAAAATCCGAACAGAGCCATAGTTCCAGTCACCCCATTGCTATCAGACAGTGATCCAAGTGACCATAGTTTTGACTCCACACATATTGATAGCCCACAGGCTTACTACATGCAGTCACCCGAGCATAATGAGTCATACTATTATGAGGACCCAAGTGAAAATAGTGGGGAGCCTGAGTATGCCAATGTCATGTACACAAACCCCAACTCTAGACCTCAACCTAGGCAGGTACGACCCCCATTTCCTAGAGGACCATGCTTCAGATGTCAGGGAGATCACCTTATACGTGATTGTCCACTGCCTGCCCCTACACAACCTCAACCAGTAACAATTCAGGGTTTCTGTCAAGACTGCGGGAAAGAGCATCTCCTACGAGATTGCCCAAAGAACCCTAATAACATGCCTAAAATCACTCCTATCAATGTTGTTGGGTTAGTTGTAGACTCCACAGGGAGTGTGACTTCCACTGCACCTGTGCAAGTGATCACAAGAGCCCAAGCACTAGAACAAAACCAAGGTGTTGGTCAGGAAAAGAGCCCCGAGGTGAGTGAAACAGAGAGCATAACCAAAAAGAGGACTAGAGCCTGGAAGGATAGTCGTGAAAGAATGAAAAGGCAATGGGCAAAAAAGATGAGTGAACTTGAAGAAAGCTTGAGAGAAACCAAAGCAAAGATAAGTGAACTCGCATCTCAAAACCACTCTCACACCACCCCTCCACCACCTCTCCCTTTACCCACCAATCCACCTTCTTCCATTCCCCAACCTTTCAATACACCACCCTTAACCCACCCACCACCTAGAGTAGGATCCGTCCTAGCCGATCCCACTCCCGAGGACCTAAACATGATGCTTAGAGCATATCAGGCCAGAATCCAAGAAGGGCCAAACGTAACTGATCATGAAAAGTGTTACCCTAGAGCAGAACTAGAGCTAGAACGAACCAAAATTTGTGCTAAGATGGTGGAATTGGCTCAGACTATGTTTGAAGCCAGTCACCTCTTTAACATCTCTAGTTCAGCTAAGACGCAGTTACACTTTGATGGACTACTAGAACGAATAGAGAGGCTAATTGCACAATCAGAAAAGGAACCCGCCTCTCAAAATAAGGGCAAGGAAAGTGAGAACGTGAGCCTACCTCCCCAGGAAGCCTACGTGCCTAACTCTACGGAGCCAGACACATCATCTTCTATGAATCGGTTCACACCAGAATTCCTACGAGAGATTCAAGAAGACAAATGGGCTAAAGAAAGTGAAGTCCCTCCTCCCATTGAACTTGTGGATGATGCACACGAGCAATTCCCACAGGACATCCCATCCATTTATGAGGAGCATGAGAGCATCCACTCTCAAGAGAGATTAGACTTTGAGTCTGATTCTCTACAAGAATTACCACATTTCACAGGCCCATGGGAAACCAAGTCTACTTGTCTGAGAGCGCCCACAATCATGATAAGAAATAAAGATTCTATCATACCTAGGAATACAGAGGTAGTAAAGAACACTAAAGTGCAGTGCAATCTCACTTTAGAAGGGCTACTCAAAGTTAAGCCATAAGTGTGGAAACATGTAGCCAAACAAGTGCCAGACATAGCAAAATCGCGCTCCCAAGTAGGATCTCATAGAACAGTGCCTGAAATACCATTGGATAAGATAGGAGACATGAGTGAAGGAGAAGAAGGAAATACCTATCTCCCAGTTACTCATCAGGGTTACACAACCAAGGCGATTTTGGACTCAGGTGCAGGAGTTGCAATTGCTACAACTTCCCTATGGAAGCGATGGGGCAAGCCAGCACTCCGACCAACGAGAATGAAATTGCAGATGGCTGATGGTCATATTGAAAGGCCCTTAGGATTGCTAGAAGGAATAACTCTCACTACATGTGGGGTTGAGTTTGAGCATACTTTTGCTATATGCGACTTTAGCAAAAACCAAGCCTACGAGATGATTTTGGGAAGGCCATTTATGCGGCAATTGCAAGTAGTCCAGGATTGGGGAACCAATTCCTTGTATTTGCAACATCTAGGTGTTACAACCAAAGTCAATCTTAAGGATTACTCTCATAGAGACGTACCGCCTATTCAATGGAATCCCATCCATAGAGCCAAAGATGAGACTGAGTCTGTGCATTCCATAGGATCCGGATCCTCGTGGATGCATGAAGACACCCACTTATGGATGTGTAAGGTAGCAGTAGAAGAAGAGAAGAGAGAGAAAGCCAGAGAGGTAGGTGCAAAAGAAAACCATAGATCAATTCAAGACCCAGCCTATGCACCTGTAGTCTTTCCTGATGAGGAATTTGAACCCCATGGCTGGGCAGAAATCCTAGCAACAATGGATGTAGCCATCAATGAAGAGCAGTGGACACCTCACTATGATGAGGATGGCTATGACATTTCAGTCTTTTCGATAGAGCCAATCATGGGAGATGCAGTTTTAGAAGAATGCGAACCTAGCCCTGATGCATTTGAGGATGCGAGTGACTCCGATCTAGAGTCAATCATTATGGACCCACCTTTTGCATTAGATGAAGAATACTTCTATGAAGTAGAATTTCAACCCCAGAGGCACGGAGAGCTTACAAATGAGGTGAGGTTAGCCACACAAGTAGCTACTAAGAGCGGAGGAAAGAAAAAAAAGAAGAAGGAAGTCACTCCGGAGGCAGAAGAATCCTTGTTTGAGGTCCCTGAAAATTTTAAAAAATATGAGATAGACAATAGGAGAGTCATGATAAGAATGCCTAAACGTGAGGCACAAGAAGGAGAAGCCTATGATAGCAAGGAAACTACCAAGAAAATAGTTGTAGCCATCGAGGAAGGAGAAGAAAGATGCACGTACATAGGTCATGACCTGACAGAAGAGGAAGAACAAGAGCTAATAGCCTTGCTAAGAGAATACCGAGATGTATTTGCTTGGAGTTATAAGGACTTGAAAGGGGTAGACCCTGATATATGTTCACATACAATCCCCATGACCTCAGATGCCAGACCCTCGAAGCAGAAGCCCTACACATACAACGATAACTATGCTGCTAAGATCAAAGAGGAGATAGATAGACTGGTTGAAGCCGGATTCATCTATGAAATTGAGCACACTGAGTGGGTATCCCCCATTGTAGTGGTGCCCAAGAAAAATGGAAAATTGCATGTGTGTATTAACCTTAAAAAAGTTAATGCCACCACGATTAGAGACAGTTATCCTCTTCCTATCACTGAGCACCTATTAGAAAGGGTAGCAGGCAAGGAAGTGTACAGCTTCCTAGATGGGTTTTCGAGCTACAATCAAGTAGCCATTGCTCCAGAGGATCAACATAAAACGGCTTTTTCCACGGAGTGGGGCATATTTGTCTTTCGGGTAATGCCATTCGGGCTTACTAATGCACCTACTACCTTTCAAAGATTGATGTGTCACATGTTTAAAGAGTTCTTGAGGAAGAATTTGGAAGTCTATGTTGATGATCTGTGCGCTCATTCCAACATTAGACAGACCCATATACCTGAACTCAGACAAATCTTTGATAAATGCAGAGAATATCAAGTCTGCTTGAACCCAGAAAAGTGTGTTTTCATGGTCAGGCAAGGCAAAATTCTAGGACACATAGTGTCTAAGAATGGCATATCCACTGACGAAGAGAAAGTGAGAGCCATCACAGAACTACCTAGGCCAAAGAACGTCAAGGAAGTACAGGCTTTCATGGGGCATTGTGGTTACTACCGCCGGTTTATACACATGTACGCCATCATAGCAAAGCCTCTGTATGGACTTTTGACTAACTTTGAGTGGACTGACGAATGTGAGAATTCCTTCAATGAGCTTAAAAGAAGATTGTGTTCAGCACCAATCTTGACCACACCGGATTGGAATAAGCCATTCCATGTCCACATGGATGCATCCAATTATGCTATTGGGTGTGTACTTGCGCAACCTACCGGTGAAGGTAATATGGATCTTCCAATTGCCTATGCTAGTAGACAGTTGAATGCAGCTGAACGAAATTATACCACTACGGAGAGAGAAGGACTAGGCATGGTATATGTAGTTAAAAAGTTTAGACATTATTTGCTCGCAAATAAGTTCAAGTTTTTTTACTGATCACCAAGCTCTACTGTACCTGGTAAACAAGCCATGTAATACGGGCAGATTAGTAAGATGGTTTCTCTTACTAATGGAGTATGACTTTGAGGTAGTAGTGAGGAAAGGCAGAACTCACTTGAGAGCAGATCATCTCTCAAGGCTCACATCAGGAGAAGCCCCACAAGGAGTGTCAGATGACTTACCTGATGCTTACTTGTTTAACTTGGAAGTTGTACCGCAGTGGGCTAAGCCATTAGTGCCAGTATTAACCTACAGGCCTAACCACTCAATAATGGCCACATAGGATAGAGAGGTAGTAAAAGCCCAAAAGTATCACATCATGGCAGGAAGTATGTACAAGCACACAGATCAAGGGATCTTGGCTTGTTGTGTGGAAGAGGACGAGCACGCAAAGTGGTTGCAATTAGCACATGTAGGTGCATTAGAGCAACACTACTCAAAACAATGAACCCTACAAACATTGAGGAGACTTGGAGTGTACTGGCCAACTATGGAAGCAGACGTCCATAGAATGTGCAAGCAATGCCCAAATTGTCGCACTAAGCCACCAGTGGAACATGCCACCCTTTATCGCGTGTCTCTAGTGCCAGATTGGAGCAAACCACTAGTGGCGTTTCTGAGGACGAAAAACATCCCCTCAAGATATGACCCTGACGAGACAAAGAAGTCTAGAACAAGAGGCCCTAGATTACTCATTCATTGGTGATAATCTATACAAGCGCGAAAAAGATGGTTACCTGAGACTATGTGTTCATGAGAGTGAATATCTAAAGATCTTGGAAACTGCTCACTAGGGTGTAGCAGGAGGACACTTTGGTCCAGATAGGGTGATCAAAGCAATTCTATTTGCAGGATTTTGGTGGCCCACCCTTCACATGGATGCACATACCTATGTGAAGAGGTGTGAGATTTGTCAGCAAACCCAGTATCCTATACGCAAAGATGAGATGCCACTGAAGCCTATGATGGGCGGACGTGCATTCTCTAAGTGGGGAATAGACTTTGTAGGTCCTATTAATCCCCCAGCTAAGGGCTCACATGCTGAATATATCATCGTGGCCACAGACTATCTAACCAAGTGGGTAGAAGTGAAAGCTACTACAAAAAATGATGCTCAAACAACAGCAAAGTTCTTATTTGAAAATGTGTTCACAAGGTACGGATTGCCAATAGAGTTGGTGAGTGATAGAGGCACACACTTCTTGAATGAAGTCATAGAAAACCTTCTCCAAGAATTCTTGGTAGTACATAAGAAGTCTGCCCCCTATCACCCTCAAGCTAATGGCCAGGTTGAGAGTACAAATAAGATCTTATGCAATGTACTGACGAAATTAGTGAACAATAAACGCTCTGATTGGGACAAACAGCTACACCATGCTGTTTGGGCATACCGAGTGGCCTATAAAACGGTACTCCAAGCCACACCCTTTTAGATGGTGTTCGGTCAGAATGCGGTGCTACCCTTGGACTTTTTGATAGCTACATTGAAGGTAGCACAAGAGCATGACTCGACAGGCCATGAACTCTCCTCTTGAATTTTTTATCTTGAACGTCTAGGCGAAACACGATTGAGAGCTGCAGCAGGAATCTATGCAGCGAAGAAGAGGCAAAAGGCATATTTTGATACACATGTGAAGGATAAAGGCTTGAAAGCAGGAGACCTAGTCCTAGTCTACACATTGAAGCAGCATGCATGAAAATTAGAGAAAAGAGGCTATGGACCTATGATCATAAATAGAATTTCAACTAGTGGGGCAGTACAACTAGCCACTTTGGAAGGCGATATTCTCCCTAGCTACATAAGCGGATGTAGAGTCAAGTTATACCAAGAACCCCTGACTGAAGAGATGTTAAATCGGCTCAACACGGCCAAGAAACGTAAAGAGGAGGAAAAACGAATTCGAGAAGAAGCACAAGCAGAGGCCTTAGAGCGCATCAGACAAATGAAATTGAGGAGGCAAGGGAGAGATCAGCCTATGATTGACACTCAAGAGTCTCCAGGCTATCACATGGCCATGTGCGAGGCTTCAGGTGAACGTACCCATAAGATAGTGGATCGGCGACCTTTTGTAACCCTAGAAATAGGACAAAGATACAGCACAACAAGCGTGATAGCTTTAATTGATTCAGGAGCAGCCACTAGTGCAGTTCGGCGTTCTTATTGCCAGCAGCTGCAATTGGAGGTAAAACCCCTAGAGGCATATCTGATAGGATTAGGAGGTGTTGAAACCCCTTGCATGGGAGAGGTGGATCTACCCCTCTACATTCAGGAGGTACTAATGCCAGTAAGAGTGCTAGTATGTGAAGACGAGGATCTTACTGAGCCTCTTGTCTTAGGCCAAGACTGGATCTATGATCACGCAGTCAACCTCAACCTAAGAAGTGGACTTCTTCAGGTTTGGGTAGGCCAAAGCCGTCTTACGATTGAATTAGAAAATCAAGCACTCAAACCAATAGAACAGGCACCAACTCCTGGTCCCTCGAGGAATCCACATAAAGATAATGATGCTCTTCTTGTCCAAACTTCTATGGTGCAGAGGATTGTCAATCTTACCAAAGGTACAGGAGTCAATGAGGAGTTCGCAACGGGGTCAAAGGAGTTTCTAAACATGAAGACCAAACACTATACAACACGAAGGAGGCCATTGATCAAGAAGCAGGAGCGCCAACTAGTGCAACACGGAGTACCTCGTGGCGCGAAGCAGATCTGGATACGCAAGGATGGAAAACCCACAACTCTAATAGCAGACTCTTGAGGAGGCCACAAACAAGCCACACCATCATGGACACAAGTGAAGGAGTCCCCTAGACAACCTCCTAGGCACACCACGTCTATTTGGGTCCCTAAGCGGTCAATGAAGGCTAGCCCCAATGCTAGACACATATGGGTGCCCAAGGCCTGTTTAGGAGCCCAAATAGCTCCAACTCTAGTTATTGGCATAATTCAACACTCACACGTCCTCTCGACTAACAACGCAGGAACTCTACCTAAAGACCACCCTAACCCACACTCAACCAAATCGAGAAATGTCTGGAAATGGGTGCCCAAAAGGCCCCAACTCCATCACACTCTAGTTCATAAATCTCTACCTATCTTTAGCTCTAAGAGCTACGAACCCTGTAGCAAAGTTTGGAGACTTAAACCATGTATCAAACCCCCAGACCCAATTTTTGTAAATCCATCCTCTCTGAGTCCATTGCATAACCAAAGTAGACATCTAGGATGATACTGACCTCTAATCACCACCCACATCTATCACAAGCACTTCACCTCTGACCACTAACCTTCGGGATTGTCATGTTAGTATTGTGAAGGGAACACCATTACATCCCGTTTCCTATGCAACACTAATGTGCCCTTCTTCTTCTAGCAGATAAGCACCTGATTCCCATGGCAGCAGCAGTAGGCACGAGTTCTCAGGCAGGCACCAGCACTCAAATCAATTGGGATACCATGCCTGTGGAGGTTCCACTGACAGCTAGGTCGGAGGAGCTTTTGAACGTAAGAAGAATTCCCATTCTGGATCCACCAAGTGGCCTAACAGAAAGAGTAAAGGGGCATTCTCATTGGTTCAATGAGATGCCAGGGGATTTGGGAGACGCAGATCATATATGAGAATCCAAGATGGAATGTGGAGGAGTGTGGTGGACCTTTCAGTTCTTCTCACGAGAATTTGAAGCATTGCAAAATGCAGCTCCTCTTCAGGATATTTGGTAGAAAGCGGGATTGCAAGATTACTTTAGTGCAGCCTTGCCTAGACCGGATTTTCTTAGGTGCTACTACTTGATAGCCACACTGAAGCCGACCGGGGATAAAGATCATTCAGGCACATTCTGGGTGCCCTCCCTATCAAACCAGGAGGAAATGAAGAAGTTTGAGTTGAATGTTACCTTAATCAGGGAAGCTCTTCAGATGTATGGCACCCACGTTCCCTCTGATAGAGATCCCTTGATACCAGAGTCAATGAAGAGCAACAGAATCAAGAAGTTGAAAGAAATGTGTGCCCTCACCCCTAACATCGCCATACCCCTGCGAATGTGTCTTCAACACTTCGCATTTCCAGCTCAAGGCCGTTTTACCCAACCTCACAAGAAAATATGGTATGGATTATATCTAGCAGAGACAGGAAGCTTGCCAATTAAGATGCCTGTATGGATTCTGGACCAATTGTATGAAGCAGGCAAGCGGGGTGTGAGGAAGCATACGTTACATGGCTGTTGTGCGATCACCAGAATTATTTATAGATGTCTTGCATATGACGTGTCAATAGCCAGGTCCCTTAAATACTCACAACTGGAGTTTTTCAAGGGGCGGAAGTCAGGGAATCAACCGGCGAAACGAATGCGTGGATCACTCTCCCAGGTCATGATCCCTCACGAGGCCACAGCCGAAGCTCCCCCTAGAGAAGAAGCCCACGTGGCACCTTCCACGGTACATCTCCAAGGAACTCAATCAGGGGGTGTGGTTCAGCCCACTCCATCCGCCCCTCCACTACCTACCGATGCCGAGTTTGCATCTATGGCCACCTTAACTGAGGATCCGAATTTTGATTTTGAAAGATTCCTGTAGACGGCCCACTTATCTGATAGTGAAGGTTTTTCTGACAATGCCGATCCGGGATCATCATTCCAAGGAGAACAGCCATAGGGCGAGACAAGCAGGGTACATTGGGAAGAAGAGGCACAACATCCTCATGGTCCAAGCACACAAAATCAGGAAGAAGAACGGGGGAATGAACCAGAGGAGAGTGAAGAGGAGGCCCCTGCCTCCACGGCACAACTCAAATGGCTATACAAGACAATCAAGCAGGTACAGAGAAGACATAAGATGACAGAAGAGGCAAATAGAGCTCTAGTGAACCAAATGCTTCAAGCCGAGAATGTCGACTCACATTTTTTTGAATCATTGAATCTATTGGCGGAGACATGTGGGATCAGGGAAGCATTGAGGACAATGGTCTATCAGGAGAACCCTACCTATGATCAACGGAGGATTGATACATGGCCACGACGAGGAAAAATGATTCAAATGGAAGTCTCTACTGCCTTGCCTACCACAATTTCAAAGGATGTTCACATGACGAGCCCAAGTCCCATTGACGAATAAGATGTAATTACACAGGTACCATCTCCACCGTCACCTTCCATTCAACCCTCAGAACCCTTCTCCACTAGTCTTTCTGAACAATCGATATCCACCCATCATGAAACCATTGTACACACCTCTGTTTTTACATCCTTCCCTTTACCCACATCCATCACTTCCACCCAAATTTTTGAACCTCACACCGGTCATCCTGCCACCGATCAAACCATAATAGGTCACCCTTCCTATCTCCCCGCCCTTGGACAACCACTTGCCACTAGCCAGACCTTATCCCATCCTTTTCCATTCACCCACACCCAAACCCTATCCACCACTTCCCTAGTAACTGCCTCATACTCAACCCAAGTCACACAACCGTCGTTCTGGACAAACCTTGTAAATATACTCCAATAGGTCGAGAACTATAATAAAAAGTCCCTTTCCCAACCCCACTCCCCCACATTCACTGCCACCACTAACACACCACCTACCGTTCCCGTATTCACAATTCACACTCCACACACTCTCACATCCGATCCCATGGATATTTCACCATCCACAGGAGCACCCACCACCACGTCTGTTCCACCATCAGCACATCTCACTTCACTCATAGGCACATCATCCACTTTTCCCTTTCCCACCTCCCGACCCTTTGCACGTTCCACCTCTACCCATGCATCCACATCATTTAGTAATGCACTAGACACCATGGTTGAAGCGGCCACTCAGCTTAAGCAAGAGTATAAGCTATTAGAAGAACATAACACAGAGCTGTGCAATCTCTCGGCTCAACTCCAAGCACGAGTCGATGCCTTAGAACTAGGTAATACAGCACTACAACACCAGGTGACTGCCCTCCAACACTCAAAGACAGAACTCGAAGCTAAGTATGCAGAGACAGGCAAAGCTATGGAGGAACAACTCAGAGAACAAATGGGCCGCAATGCGAGACTTCAACGCAACATGGCCCTACTACGTCGCCATCTAGTAGCGGCTCAAGAAGAGAACCGAAGGCTACAACAACAAAACCAGGAGAACCTAGAAGCAGCCATGGAAAACACCCTGGGAGCACCTATAGACCCTGCAAAATTCCAGGTTGTCCCCTTAGAGCATATTCAACAGGTTTTAGAAGGTTATGCGACCCTCTTGGAAGCCCATGATCAGTTGGCAGACCAGATAAAGGAACTACAAGGATCCAAAGTACCGACAACACACCCACCCACACCTAAAGAGACGGTCGATGCCGCTACTTCGCCAGAACCTGAACCTTCAACCAACAGTGAGGTACTTGAGCTACGACAACAGGTTGCAGAACTAAAAATCAAGTTGTTACAGTATGAACGACCTCCCTCTCCACTTGATCAAACCATAGAAGAAGAAATAGTAGTCATTCCAGTGGAGGAGACATTTGAAGACAATTATGAGCCTCAACCCCTTCCAGGAGGCAGAATTACGGAGGAAGGCCAAGACACATATGAGGAGCCCCCATCGGCATGGATGAAGCAGGTAGAGGAGATGGTCCACACTCACGAAGAGCGCGTAGCAACTCAGATGCTGGCCATGAAAACCATTGAGGAGTCTATACTCAAGTCTGAATATTTCTCGAACTTGGCTCCTAGGCGGTTGATCACCAACTCAGAGTTACAATATAAGCCCTATTTTGTACTGCTGGCTGACTATAATGCTGAGATCAAACGCATAACCAACCAGTACCCTACGTTCGCAACACAGTTCGAACCCGAGGACATTCCAGAGGCAGCCAGAAAGGGCGCCATATTCCAACCCATATGGAGGCAAAAGTTACTGGAGACCTATCCAGAGATGTTACGAACATGGGATCACGCTCCCATGCATTTGAAGTATAACCCTTGCTTTGGTCTAGTACAAAGAAGAAGATCATGGAAAGAATTCGCCATCAAGGTTCAGAACAATGCAAATTGTAAAGAATGGCTCAATTACCCCGCAATTGCACCCCCAACCGGCACACCTACAGTATCATACATGATAGCCACCATCAGACATTGGATGCCACGCCTCCACCCCATGCCGGATGTCGCCGCTCAAATGATGCTCAGAATTTTGGACATGATGCAAGTGGTGCTAAAGACCTTTTGAAATGTACGTAACATCCAGCCTTCAATTCCGGGCTTCATCAATGGTAATTATGATTTGCTGTATGACATGAGCACGACCCCGAGCATTCGAGTAGCTTACGCATGGCATGCACGAATAAGATATCTCCCTGCCTACTACAAGCAAACCTTTGATGATATGTTCACCACGGGGTTTTGGGAGTCACACTCAGAAGTATTCGCACCACGCCCAACCCACCTGCTACAACTATTTGCGTGTGAACAAACCATGCACTCGGAACTCTACACCACACCACACCCTAATCTGCCAGGAGCAGTCAATTGGGATGCCCTTCAGAGAGATTTGGTCCGGGGACTACGCATCAAGGAACAAGAAGTGGCAACCGACCTCCTGCAGAGGTACATTGATCAAACAATGGAGCAGAGGTCTGTCAGAGGCGACAGACGCTAGGGGGGGGAGAGTGTTGGCAGTATACGGGAAGAAGCAAATACGGGCATACATGCAGATCTAGCACTAAGGCAACCCTTTTTTTTTTCCAAACCCCTACACCATTTAAAAGTGATTCTTATCACTAAAAACCCTTGTAAATATCATTTCACCTTTTTGTAGCTCCATTTTGTACAAGCCGAGGAGTCCTCGAGCTTGGGGAGCCTTAGAAGTAGTTGCCTGCCAATTTTCATATTTTTTAGATCTCGTTTGAGCCCTCAAATAAACCCTGGAACCTAATTTTTAACTAGGCTGGACACTAGGTCTGGACAGGGCCAAAGCTAGTCAAAAACTATAAATAGAGCTAGAGAGCTCATTTTTGGGGGAGCTTCTTGTAGTTTTGAGCTTGTATGAGAACTTTGTTGCAATAGAAGTGATTCCATTGTCTGACTCTCTTTGTTCTTGCTGTGTGTGCGCGTGTGTGTGTATGTGTGTGCATGTTAGTGTGCTTCGCACTCACACATTTGTGCCTTCACTTGCTCGAGGTCTTCATACCATCCTCATGTCTTCCCAGATTGACATTAAAGGAGGTGCTACTCATCACTGAGCTACACTTGTCAAGGTAGTATAGATTAAGCTACCTACCAAACTCTGATATTTCTTCATGTCATTGAATTCTTCACCTCCATACCTGCTCAACTTATGATTTACCTCCAATGGTGTACTTGAAGGCCTGCAATCCTCCATGTTAAATTTGACCAGAAGATTCTTCAAGTACCTCTCTTGTGTAACATATACTCCATGTTGAGTATATACAATTTTCATTCCTAAGAAATAAGATACGTTTCCCAAATCACTTATCTTAAACTCCTTCTCTATTTGTTTCTTAAGCTCATTGATTCCTTGAGCATATGTACCTGTGACAATGATATCATCAACATAAATACACATATATATGTATCCATTTTCACTTGCCTTCACTAGCAAGCTACTATCTGCCTTTGATGCTTGAAATCCACATTCATTCAAGAACTTAACAAGCCTATAATTCCATGCTCTTGGGGCCTGCTTCAACCCATAAAAGCTCTCTTGAGCTTGCACACATAATCTGATCCAATTGAATCCATGAAACCCTCTGGTTGCTCCATGTACACTTCATCTGCAATGTATCCATTCAGAAATGCATTCTTCACATCTAATTGTGATAACTTCCATCCTTTACAAGTAGCAATAGCAATCAATGATCTAATTGTAGACATCTTAGCAACAGGACTAAAGGTTTCATCATAATCTACCCCATAAGTTTGGGCATAACCTTTGACCATAGGTCGAGCCTTGTATCTAGACACTTTACCATCTGCAAACCTTTTTGTTTTATACACCCACTTACATCCAATGACCTTCTGATTCTTTAGTCTTGGCACCAATTCCCATGTTTCATTTTCAAGTAGAGCATCATACTCTTCTTGCATTGCCTTTTCCCAATTCTATGTACCTTTAGCTTCTTCATATGTGATTGGGTCCTCTTCTGTCTTCACAATGTAAGCATAATCTTTTGTTGTTAAGAAAGATGTATCATAGCTATACTTGATGGGCTCTTTCCTTTCCCTTGAGGATCTTTTGACCTCTGCACTTCTTGAAGTCTCAGCCACATTTGATTCTGGATCAAATCTTGGCCCATCTTCAACATTATCCTGCAATTTACTTTTACAATCAACATCATCAATATCGTCTTCATACACACTTACTTTTGTCTTCCCTTTTCTTTGTATTTCTTTAACATCTGCATACTCATTTGTTGACCCTGTATACCATGTGCTTTGCTCATCAAATGTAACATCTTTGGTAACAAGAAATTGCTTTGTAGATGGACTCCACAATCTGTAACCCATCTGTCTATCATCATACCCAATAAACACATACTTCACTGCTTTGGGCTCTAACTTATGCCTCAATTGTGAAGGAACATAAGCATATGCTAAACATCCAAATACCTTACAATGATCAAGAGTAGGTTTCTACCCCACCATGCTTCATAAGGAGTTCTTCCCTCCAATGCTTTACAAGGTAATCTATTCACAAGGTATGTTGCAGTGTTGATAGCTTCTACCCATAAGTAATTTGGACAATTCTTTTCCTTCATCATTGCTCTTGCAAACTCTACAAGAGTTCTATTTTTGCTTTCTGCAACTCCATTTTGTTGAGGGGAGTACCTGCAAGTTACTTCTCTTTTTATACCTGCATTCCACAAATAATCATCAAACTCTTTAGAAAAATACTCTCCCCCTCCATCTGATCTCAACCTCTTGAGCTTTTGTCTTGTAATCCTTTCTGCATAAGCATGATAATGCTTGAATGTCTTGAACACTTCTGTTTTGTCCTTGCTTACATATAAAGTAATCCATCTGGTTGCATCATCAACAAAAAACACAATATCTTGATCCATTTATGCTATAGTCCCTTGAAGGACCCCACACATCTGTATGAACTAACTCAAGCATGTTTGAATACTTGTATCCTGATTTGTTGTAAGAACTTTTGTGTGCTTTACCTAATTGACAAGCTTCACACTTGTACACCATGTGTTGCCCTTCAACATTTGGCAAACCAAGCACTACATCATTCCTTGACATTTTCTTTATGGCTCTCTCATTGAAATGACCTAGCCTTTTATGCCATAGGTCTAATTCAGACATCTTTTGACTTCCATAAGTAAATAAAGCATGTCCCACATTACCTTGGACTTTGAGAGTAAACAGCCTTCCTTCCTTTTTACCTGCAATTATGTTTCTATATCCCTGATTTGGATCTTGCACATAGACACCATTATTTGTGAATCTGACTTCATATCCTTTCTCCACAATTTGCCCTACACTTATCAGATTTTTAGGAATAGTAGGAACATAAAGTACCTTGCTCAAGAGTGTACTTCCATTCTTTGTCTTCACTGATCCAATACTTTCCACCTTATGCTTAGTATTGTCACCTGTTTGAACTGTATGTCCATTCACCTTTGCTTCCATATCAGTCATCAAAGATATATTGCCACTCGGATGATTGCTACATCCTGAGTCAATATAAAACACCCTTTGATCTTCTCCTATTGATTCATGAGTTGCATTCAAGATAAGAGTCATATCATCCTTCTGATCTGATTCATAGTTATAATAATTGTTATTGTAGGACTGAGGTTGAAAGCTTCTTCCACCTCCTCTAGCATATGATGTCCTACCACCTCTTCCTCTGAAATTGCCTCTTTGATTTCTGCCTCCTCTACCTCTTTGATTAAAACTCTAATTATTGCTTCCACCATTTTGATTGTTATACCAACAATCATTTGCCAAATGATTGGTTCTGCCACAAATCCAACAAGCTTTAGAATTATCTTTGTTTTTACCTCCTCTTCCTTTACCTCTGAAGTTCATCTTTCCTTTTGTAAAGTTAGCTTGACTTGAAGATCCTTCATCATCAGTTGACTGCTTCCCTTTGCCATTCTTTTTCTTATCCTTGGAGTACATAGCTTGACTTGCACTCCTATCATTATCTCCCTTAATGTCCTGCTCAAAAGTAAGCATGTGTCCTAGCAGTTGATTAAGATCAGCAGTAAAGTGATCAAGTGACAATTCTATGGACAATATGAAAGGCTTCCACTTCTCATCTCCTCTTAGACCTGTAAGTATTTGCCTTACCAACTTATCCTCTTCAATGTCTTCATCTGTTGCTCCCAAGCTATCTGCAATATCCTTCATCCTTGCCACATAATCAGAAATTGATTGTGAACTCTTCTTCTTAAAGGTTGTAAACTCTGCCCATAATGAAGACTTCCTTGACTTGGTTGTATTTTGGAAATGCTCTTCCAAAGCACTCCAAACATCTGTTGCACTTTCCAATCCTCTGATATGAGGTAGAAGATAATCATTTAGAGCCATGTAAATGATGCTCCTAGCTTGAGCATCCTTTCTCATCCAAGTCTTCAAATCTGCAAGCTCTTCCCTAGTTGGAATACTAGGATCTGCAAACTCAGGCTTTTCTTCTTCTCTTGTAATGAATGTCATCAAATCTTTGCTCATGAGGTGTGCCTCCATCCTCATGGACCAAGCATCTGTACCTGCAATTACTATGATTTATGACAGTAAAGTGTACCTTTTATATGATCCTTCAATCCTTTTTTTGATCCTTCAAACTCGTGCTTTGTACTTCTGCAGGTTATCTTTAAGAATTTGTCCTTGTCCACCTTCAATTAGAAAGAACTGTAGATATCTACAGCAGTCCGGACTTCAAATGCCTTTACTTCACTTGTATTGCACCTTAAGCTCTGATACCACTATTGGAGACTTCTTAATCTCAAAATGTTTGATCTATACTGATCTAAGAACACTTCTATATCAGTTATGGATCAAACTTTACACAAATATTGTCTTCATTTATCAAAACTTTCACTAGCACTTCTCTGAGTGAAGAGATTCCTTCTTGAGAAAGTCTGCTTCACAAATTGACTTCAATACCTGCACATATCTTTAGATTTCTTCAAACCAATGATGCACAAATCTCCACATCACCTTTCCGCAATCATATAAACCATTAGTTCTTCAAAAAATTCCTTAAAAATTTAGTTTGATCCTTAAGATCAAAGGTATGTCAA
>CM035414.1:143732880-143742880 GCA_020310875.1 Ceratopteris richardii
ATGTTTTGTAGGAGTATGCATGACTTCAATTTCTTTATCAATAACCTTCTCTCTCAAAAAATGATACTGAATTTTAATATGTTTAGTTCTAGCATGAAACACAGGATTTGCTGCCAAATATAAAGAACTCATATTGTCTCCACAAATGATAGGAGTACTCTGAATCACATCAAAACTCTTCATAAGTGTCTTTAGCCATATTACTTCCTTTGCAGCTTCCACCATGCCTTTGTATTCTGCTTCTGTGGATGATAGAGCAACTGTATGTTGCTTCTTAGAACACCATGAGATTAGCTTATCTCCCACATAACACAAATATCCATGTGTTGATCTTCCATCATCCAAATTACTTGCCCAATCTGCATCACTGTATATTTTGACTCTTGTATCTGAAGTAAACCCATAGTACAACCCTTCACTAAGTGTACCCTTGATGTACCTAAGTACTCTTTGTCTTGCAATCCAATGTTCCTTTCTAGGACAATGCATGAATTGAGATAGAACTCCAACTGCATATGACAAATCAGGCCTTGTTAATGTAGCATAAATCAAGCTACCCACCAAACTCTGATAGAGCTTCATATCTTTGAATTCTTCTCCTCCATATTTAGTCAATCTATGATTCACTTCCATTGGAGTTGGTGCTATCCTGCAATCTTCCATTTTAAATTTGGTTAGCAAATTTTTCAGATACCTTTCTTGAGTTACATATACTCCATGTTGAGTATATGAAATCTCCGTTCCCAAGAAGAATGACAAATTTCCCAAATCACTGATTTTGAATTCTTTCTCCATCTATTTCTTAATCATTTGTATGCCTTTATCATCTGTTCCTGTAAGTATTATGTCATCAACATAAATACAAACATAAATAAATCCATCTTCACTTGCTTTGACTAGCAAGCTACTATCTGCCTTTGATGCTTGAAATCCAAGTTCCTTCAAGAACTTTACAAGCCGATAATTCCATGCCCTTGGGGCCTGCTTCAATCCATACAAAGCTCTATTGAGCTTACACACATAATTTGGATACACTTGATCTTTGAACCCTTCTGGTTGCTCCATGTAAACTTCATCTGAAATGTAACCATTCAAAAAAGCATTTTTAACATCTAATTGAGATAATTTCCAACCTTTGCAAGCAGCAATTGCTATGCGTGTTCTGATGGTTGTGATTTTTGCCACAGGACTATAAGTCTCATCATAGTCCACTCCATATGTCTGTGCATATCCCTTTACAACAAGTCTGGCTTTGTACCTAGACACAGTTCCATCTGCAAATCTTTTTGTTTTGTAAACCCACTTACATCCAATGATTTTCTGGCTATTAGGTTTAGGAACCAGATCCCATGTCTGATTTTCCATCAATGCATCATACTCCTCTTGCATAGCTTCTTCCCAATTCTTCTTCCCTTTGGCTTCATCATATGTAGATGGATCTTTATCTGCTTTTATCATGTAAGCATAATCCTTAGTAGTCAAGAATGAAGTATCATAGCTATACCTTGTAGGTTGCCATTTGTGCCTTGTAGACCTCCTGAGTTCTCCACTTCTTGAAGTTTCTGGTTCATCACATTCTGGATCAAACCTTGGCACTTCTTCACCTCCAACTTGTATTTCATTTTTCTCTTCTTCATCAAATATCTGAACCTTTGTTTTACCTTTCTTCTGATTCATAATTTCTTCAACTTCTGCATACACATTAGATGTACCTGCATACCAAGTACTTTGCTCATCAAATGTAACATCCTTGGACACAAGAAATTGTTTTGTGGCTGGACTCCACAACCTATAACCCATCTGCTTGTCATCATAACCAATGAATACATACTTCTCTGCTTTAGGCTCCAGTTTATGCCTCAATTGAGATGGCACATATGCATATGCCAGGCATCCAAATATTTTACAATGATCCAAGGTAGGTCTCTTACCCCACCAAGCTTCATATGGTGTCATACCTTGCAAAGCTTTACAAGGCAATCTATTAACCAAATATGTGGCTGTGTTTACAGCCTCAGCCCATAAATATTTTGCACAATTTTTCTCTTTCAACATGGATCTTGCAAATTCAACAAGTGTCCTATTTCTTCTTTCTGCTACCCCATTTTGTTGAGGAGAGTACCTGCAAGTAATTTCCCTCTTTATACCTGCATTCCACAAGTAATCACTGAACTCATTAGAAAAATACTCTCCCCCTCCATCTGACCTTAACCTCTTCAATTTTTGACCTGTAATTCTTTCTGCATATGCATGATAGTGTTTAAATGTATTAAACACTTCTGATTTGTCTTTGATCACATAGATTGTGATCCACCTGGTAGCATCATCAACATATATGACATAATATCTTGAACCATTTATACTAAAGTCCTTTGAAGGACCCACACATCTGTATGTATCAATTCAAGTCTTTCTGAATACATAAAACCATGCTTATTGTATGATTGCTTATGAGCCTTACCTAACTGACATGCTTCACATTTGTATGTCATGTGTTGACTTGCAATGTTAGGCAATCCAAGTACTGAACCATTGTTTATCATTTCTTTGATACCTCTCTCATTAAAGTGTCCAAGTCTTTTGTGCCAAAGATCCAATTATGACACCTTTTGCTCTCCATATGCAAACATAGCATGTACAATATTTCCTTGTACCTTTAATGTGAAGAGCCTTCCTTCCTTCTTCCCTGTAACAATCTGTTTCTACCCTTGACTAGGGTCTTCAACATAAACTCCATCATTAGTGAACCTTACCTCATATCCTTTTTCCACAATTTGTCCTACACTTATCAGATTTTTAGGAATTGTAGGAACATAAAAAACCTTACTCAAGAGTGCTTCCATCTTTGGCTTTGACTGAACCAAGTGACTTTACCTTGTGCTTTGTATTATCACCTGTTTGGACTGTATGATTAATTGCATTATAATCTAGATCAGTCATCAAGGCAATGTTTCCACTCAGATGGTTGCTACATCCTGAGTCAATATACAATACTCTCATGTCTTCATGTGAGGCTTCACATGTTGCATTCATAATAAGAGTCGAATCTTCTTTCTGATCTGATGCATAATTGTAGTAGGTATTATTATATGATTGATTTTGGAAGTTTCTTCCTCCACCTCTTCCAAAAGAATTCCTACCACCTCTACCTCTGAAGTTTCCTCTCTGATATCTGCCACCTCTTCCTCTTTGATTAAAATTCTGATTAAAATTACCATTGCTTTGATTATTGTGCCAACAATCATGAGATAGATGATTGGTCTTACCACATATCCAACAAGCTCTGACATTATCTTTGTTATTTCTGCCTCTTCCTCTACTTCTGCCACTTCCTCTTCCTCTTAGGAAGTTTGGTTGGCTTGGAGTACCTTCATCTTCAACTGATTGTTGCTTTCTTTTGCTAGATTTCTTCTTGTCTTTAGAATACATTGCATGACCTGCACTCTTATCAATATCTCCTTTGATATCACTCTCAAAAGTTAGCATATGTCCTAACAATTGATTTAGATCAGGAGTGAAATGATCTAATGAAAGTTCTGTAGACAAAATAAAAGGCTTCCACTTCTCATCTCCTCTTAGCCCTGTGAGAATTTGTCTTACCAATTTATCTTCTTCAATATCTTCATCCACTGCACCTAAAGAATCTGCAATGTCCATCTTTGTCACATAATCAGATATTGATTGTGAAGCCTTCTTCTTGAAGGTAGTGAACTCTGTCGATAATGAAGCTTTCCTTGATTTGGTTGTGTTCTGAAAATGCTATTCCAAAGCATTCCAAATGTCACTTGCACTTTCAAGTCCTCAATATGAGGAAGCAAATAATCATTCACTGCCATGTAGATTATGCTCCTTGCTTGAGCATCCTTCTTCATCCAAATCTTTACATCTGCTAGCTCCTCCCTAGTTGGAACACTAGGATCTCTGAACTCTGGCTTTTCTTCCTCTCTTGTGATATATCCCATCAGATCTTTGCTCATAAGTGTTGATGTATGAAACACCACAAGAAATGAATTAATGTGACACTAGAACACCTCTATGGTCACCATTAACTCATTGCCACTCCAAACTTTGAGAAATGATAGCCTAAAGTGAGAACTTTGCTTCTACAGAAATTCCTAGTCACTGAAATGACATACCTTCAGTATTTTGCTAATTTCTCCTAGCTCAAGTATTATTTCTCCATGAAACTTTATAGGCTGAAACTAGAAGAGTAGAGCTTTCCAACAAGCTATCATATGCATAAACGGATCTCTAGAACTCAAGTTATGGCTCTCACAAGATGACCCTGTATGAGCTTCCAAAACTGGAAACTTTGCCTGTTTTAGTATTCCTGGTGTCCAAAAATAAAAAATTCGATGCCTGGCATCGAATTTCAGTCCAAGTCGATGCCGGGCATCGACTTTGGGCTTTTTTTGGCTATTTTTCTGCACCAGAAACACTCTATTTTACACACACATGAAGAAGATGACTTATATGCTAGAAGTCGATGCCGGGCATCCATTTTATGCTGGAACTCGATGCCAGGCATCGAGCTGCTCCACAAACTTCATATTTTTAGAAGATTCAACAATAGTTAACACACAAAGAATGAAAAAATGACTTATCAGCCAAGATTCGATGCCAGGCATCGAATTGCTCAGAAAACTTGAACTTTTGAATTCATCACACAGTAGGTAATCATGGAGATGATGGAGAGAGGCTCATACACAGAACTTTACTCAGTTCTTCTCATAACTATAAAAAACTCAGAAGTTTTACAGATGCTTTCTCACTCAGAGAAGCCCGCCTATACTCAGTCGTATAAAATGAACTCCTTCTTCTACTTCTTCTTTCTCTCTCTCTCCGCGTCAATTGATACAAACTAACTTATATAGATTTTTGTATTCTCGTGATTTTTAAAAAACTTCTAGAACTAAAGTGAACTAACTTTACAATTATAATACATTTGTGAATTTGTCCCTTCACATAGGCATGGGGTTTTCTTCCTAAGATTTGACCTTCAAATATATGTCCAATTAGTGAGTGTTTCTCCAACAGCTCCCCCTCAATCACTAATTGACATTCCCTGTTTCTTCATATCATCTTCTTTTCTTTTACTCCTGCCATGCTTTTGAATCTGCTGGTCTTCACACCATCCAAGCTCTTTGTCATTATGTCTGCTAACTGATCTTTAGTAGAAATGTACTCCACTTCAATCTCCTTCTCCATTACCTTTTCTTTGAGAAAATGATACTGTATCTCTATGTGCTTTGTCCTTGCATGAAATACTGGATTTGCTGCAAGATAAAGTGAACTCATATTATCTCCATGTATTGTAGGTGTACCTTGATCAATGCCTAAGCTCTTGAACAATGTCTGCATCCATATGACTTCCTTAGCTGCTTCCACAAGTCCTTTGTACTCTGCTTCAGTTGATGATAATGCTACTGTATGTTGTTTCTTTGAACACCAACTTACAAGCTTATCACCAATATATATCATGTAACCATGAGTTGATCTTCTGTCATCTTGATTACCTGCCCAGTCTGAGTCATTGTAGGCTCTCAACTTCAAATCTGATGTAAAAGGATAATATAATCCTTCCTTTATAGTTCCTTTGATATATCTGAGAACTCTTTGACCTGCAATCCAATGTGGGTCCTTTGGACAATGCATGAATTGTGACAAAACTCCCACTGCATAACTAAGATCAGGTCTTGTTAGTGTAGCATAAATCAAACTACCCACAAGAGATTGATACTTCCTCATATCTTTGTAGTCTGCACCATCATATTTACTGAGCTTGTGATTAACTTCAAGTGGAGTTGAAGCTTCTCTGCAATTTTCCATATCAAACTTCTTCAACAAGTTCAGAAGATACCTTTCTTGTGACACATATATGCCATGATCTGTATAAGTAACTTCCATTCCAAGAAAGTATGATAAATTTCCTAGGTCACTGATCTTGAATTCTTTTTCAAGCAATCTCTTTACCTCCTTGATTCCTTCATCTGAAGTACCTGTGATTATAATGTCATCTACATAAATACAAATGTAGATTGTACCTTCCTCTGTTCTTCTGATAAGTAGACTTGGGTCTGCTTTTGAACTTTGATATCCAAGATCATTGAGATACTTCACCAGTCTATAGTTCCAAGCTCTTGGAGCTTGCTTCAATCCATACAATGCTCTTCTCAACCTGCAAACAAAATTTGGATACCTGGAATCTATAAACCCTTGAGGTTGTTCCATGTATACCTCATCTGATATGTATCCATTCAAGAATGCATTTTTTATATCCAATTGACTTAGAGTCCATCCTTTTGAAGCTGCAATAGCAATGATTGTCCTTATAGTTGACATCTTAGCTACGGGACTGAATGTCTCATCATAATCTATGCCATAGGTTTGGGCATAGCCTTTCACCACCAATCTAGCTTTGTATCTGGCTATACTTCCATCTGCAAGCTTCTTCACTTTATAAACCCATTTATTTCCAATTACTTTCTTACCATTTGGTTTAGGAACAAGTTCCCATGTCTTGTTCTCCTCCAGTGCATTGAACTCTTCCTTCATTGCTTCTTCCCATTACTTCTTACCTTTAGCTTCATCATAGTTCTGAGGTTCTTCATCATCTTTGACCATATATGCATAGTTCTTCTGAGTTATGTAAGAAGTATCATAAGAATACCTTTTGGGTTGTCTTCTAGTCCTGCTTGACCTTCTTGGTTCACATTCTTCATATGTGTCTGGATACACTTCTTCATCAAATATAGGAGCTTCTTCATTCCTTCTTGTTAATCCACTTGTGGATGTACTTGCTTGCATATTGTCTTCATCTCTATTTACCTGCACAATTGATTTTCCTTTCTCACATCTTCTTACCTCTTCTTCAAATTCTTCAGCTGTATGACTTTGATCTGCATACCAACTTTTCTGTTCATCAAATGTAACATCTCTAGAAACAGTAAATTGTTTTGTTAGAGGATTCCACAACCTGTAACCCATCTGCTTTTCATCATAACCAATGAACACATATTTTTCTGCCTTTGGTTCAAGTTTATGCCTAAGTTGTGATGGCACATAAGCATATGCAATTGATCCAAACACTCTACAATGATCTAGTGTTGGTTTCTTACCCCACCAAGCTTCATATGGAGTCATTCCATTCAGAGCTGCACATGGTAATCTATTCACAAGATATGTAGCTGTATTTACAGCCTCAGCCCAAAGATAATTTGGACAATTCTTCTCCTTTAGCATAGCTCTAGCAAACTCAACCAAAGTCCTGTTCCTTCTTTCTGCTACACCATTTTGTTGTGGTGTATACCTACAGGTTATTTCTCTCTTAATACCTGCATTCCAAAGATAATCATTGAACTCTTGGGAGAAGTATTCTCCCCCTCCATCAGACCTCAGTCTTTTAAGCTTTTGACCTGTTACTCTCTCTGCATATGCATGAAAATGCTTGAAGGCTCCAAACACTTCTGATCTTTCCTTCAAAACATATAATGTTATCCATCTTGTAGCATCATCAATGAAAAGAACATAATACCTTGAGCCACTGATAGATCCTTCTTTTGTTGGTCCCCATACATCTGTATGAATGAGCTCAAGTACTCCATCATGTTTGAATCCTTTCTTTTGAAATGGTAACCTGTGTGCTTTACCCATTTGACATGCTTCACATTTATAAACCATATGTTGACTTTGCACATTTGGTAATCCTAGTACAGACTGATTAACAACCATAGCTTTAATTCCTCTTTCATTGAAATGACCTAATCTCTTATGCCAGAGATCAAGTTCTGTAATCACTGCTTCACCATGTGTGAGCAAAGCTTGACCAATGTTCCCTTGCACTCTTAAAGTAAAGAGTCTACCTTCTTTCTTACCAGAGACAATCTGATTATATCCATTCTCTGGATCTTCCACAAATACTCCTTCATTTGTAAACCTGACTTGAAAACCTTTTTCAACTATCTGTCCCACACTAATCAAGTTTTTAGGTATTGTAGGAACATACAAAACATTGGTTAGCAAATCTGCTCCACTCTTGCATTTCACTTTTCCAATTGAATGTACACTATGTCTTGTATTATCACCAGTTTGAACTGTGTGACTAGAAATGCCTTTTTCCAATTCTGACATCAATTCTATGTTTCCTGACAAATGATTAGAACATCCAGAGTCAATGTAAAATACCTTTAGATCTTCTTTATCTGATGTGTTGATTGAGTTCATCATCAATGATGTATGACTTTCATTCTGTGTGTCATTTGCATAGTTGTAGTAGGTGGTGTTGTAGGATTGATTCTGTCCCCAACTTCTTCCTCCACCTCTACCATAGCCTCCTCTTTGACTTTGTCTACCTCTTTGGAAATTACTTTGATATCTTCCACCTCGGCCTTTGCTATTGTTGTTTTGATTCTGGTTTGATCCTTGTTGGTTGTGCCAACAGTCATGAGCCAAATGATTACTCAATCCACAGATCCAGCAAGCCTTCTTGTTATTATTTTGATTACCTCTACCTCTTCCAAAACCTTTTGCTCTTCCTCTACCAGTGCCTTTACCTCTTGCATAATAAGCTTGAGAACTAGACTCCTCTTCATCCTTTGCTTTACCTTTATCTCCTTTCTTCTTGTTCTTCATGTACATTGCAGAACTTTGTCCTTTATCTCCATCTCCCTTCAAGTCTTGCTCATATGTGAGCATCAAACCAAGCAACTGGTTCAAATCTGGAACATAATGATTTAATGAAAGTTCTGTTGATAAGACAAAAGGTTTCCACCTTTCATCCCTCTCAAACCTGCAAGTAGCTGAGCAATCAATCTGTGATCTTCAACATCTTCATCTATGGATCCAAGACTATCTTCTAGATCCTTCATCTTAGTGACATAATCACTAATGGTTTGACTTGGCTTCTTCTTGAATGTTGTAAACTCTGACCATAGACTTGCTTTCCGTGCTTTAGTAGTACTTTGGAAATGATACTCCAATGCATTCCATATATCTTCAGATGATTCCAATCCTCTGATGTGTGGTAGCAAATGATCAGAGATTGTATTGTAGATGTAGGCTTTTGCACTTGCATCCTTCTTCTGCCAATGCTTTAAAGCATCAAGTTCTTCTTTCTTTGGTCGGCTTTCATCTTCAAATACTCGCTTCTCTTCTTCACCTGTAACATATATCATGAGATCCTTACTCATAAGTAAGGCTTCCATTCTCATTACCCATGCGGGGTAATTATCTCTGTCCAGTTTGTCAATGGAAATATGATCTGCCATAGTTCTTTCCTTCTGCTGCAACCTGTGAGCTTAAAGGATAAAGGATAATACCTTTTGAAGTTCTTTGTGTATGAGGATACTTTTGAAGTAACCTTTTGATGCCTTGTGTCTTCAAATGCTTCACCTTTCAAACTTTAATGGAAAACTTTACAAAACTTCTCGTACCTTTGTCGTCTTCTGCTCTCGAGAATCTTTCTGCTCTGATACCACTTGTTGATGTATGAAACACCACAAGAAATGAATTAATGTGACACTAGAACACCTCTATGGTCACCATTAACTCATTGCCACTCCAAACTTTGAGAAATGATAGCCTAAAGTGAGAACTTTGCTTCTACAAAAATTCCTAGTCACCGAAATGACATACCTTCAGTATTTTGCTAATTTCTCCTAGCTCAAGTATTATTTCTCCATGAAACTTTAAAAGCTGAAACTAGAAGAGTAGAGCTTTCCAACAAGCTATCATATGCATCAAACGGATCTCTAGAACTCAAGTTATGGCTCTCACAAGATGACCCTGTATGAGCTTCCAAAACTAGAAACTTTGCCTGTTTTAGTATTCCTGGTGTCCAAAAATAAAAAATTCGATGCCTGGCATCGAATTTCAGTCCAAGTCGATGCCGGGCATCGACTTTGGGCTTTTTTTGGCTATTTTTCTGCACCAGAAACACTCTATTTTACACACACATGAAGAAGATGACTTATATGCTAGAAGTCGATGCCGGGCATCCATT
>CM035414.1:143770380-143777880 GCA_020310875.1 Ceratopteris richardii
AGAGAAGTTGCGCCCGATATTTCTATGCATTCTCAGTTTGTGCTTGATCATTTCAAGAATCCTTTTGTAGATGTCTAAGTTCATAGTTAATGAGTCTATGGTTAAAGTTTGAGAGCCTAATCGTAAACAGGCTGTGAGAATTATGAGTAGGAACATTCATATGTAAAAGAGTGTTCACAGTTTTCTAAAACAGGTGCATTTTTGGTGGTCAATGATTTGATCATTTCTCACTACACAGATTAACGTTTTGCATGAGTGAGGACTCAAAATCTAAGTTGAGAGGTAAGCCATCTATGGCTAAAAGCATTTGCTTAAATGGGTTCTTTTTTTGGAGAACCGTGTTGTAAAAGTTGCAGGTGTCAAAGTCGTTATTACAGAAAGGCAATTTCAGACATAGGTAAATTGTTTGAGTCATTTCTCACAATCTACTCAAGCATTTTAAGTGTTTTAACTTGGAGACGATAAGAAACCTCTAGGTAACACACTCTACAAGGTTTTATGAAAAAATTTACACGAATGATCAATCAATGAATGATTAATGTGCAGGAGACTTTTTCTGAGAAGTGATTTTTCACAGTTGATCAATTTCTTGATAGTTTGATGATTGTTCTTTAAAATTAAGTGGAGTCTGAAGTTATTCTTGATATAGACGTGGTCTAACATCAAGGATAGCTTGTTCTTTTGGAGATTAACACTCTCCATCAGTGGTATCAGAGTAGGAAGCATCAGAATTGAAGGAAGGAGGATCCCGACTGCTGCAGCTACAAAGAATTCAACATCTGAAGGTTCATAAGGTGAAAGCTTGAGAGCAAATCTTGAGAAGGAGGTCATACAACATTAAGAAAGACAAAAGGAGTATCATTCGAAGTAAAGGTACATCTATTACTCATAAAGGTTGAAGAATTTAATAGACAGGTAAAGAAAAGATGGGAGATTCTCTTCAGATAGAGAAATTGGATAGAGAGAACTATCCGGCATGGTCAATGAGGATGGAAGCTCATCTAATGAGCAAAGACTTGATAGGTTATATTACAGGTGAAGAAGAAAAGCCTCAATTCAGAGATCCGAGTGTTCCAACTAGGAGGAATTATCAGATTTGAAGAATTGGATGAAGAGAGATGCTCAAGCTAGGAGATTTATCTATATGGCAGTCAATGATTACTTGCTACCTCACATTAGAGGTCTTGAGAGTGCAAGTGATATATGGAATGCTTTGGAGGAGCATTTCCAAAATACCACAAAGTCTAGAAAGGCATCCTTGTGGGCAGAATTTACTACATTCAAGAAGAAGGCCTCTCAATCCATCAGATTATGTAACAAGAATGAAGGACATTGCAGATGCATTAGGAGCTGTTGATGAAGATATTGAGGAGGATAAATTGTTAAGGCAAATCCTCACAGGTTTGAGAGGTGATGACAAATGGAAGCAATTCATTCTATCTACTGAATTATCACTTGATCATTTTACTCCTGATTTAAATCAGTTGCTAGGACATATGTTAACCTTTGAGCAGGATGTCAAAGGTGAAGGTGACAAGAGTACAGGTCATGCAATGTACTCAAAGGACAAGAAGAAAAATAGCAAAGGGAAGCAACAAGCAAATGAAGATGAAGGCACAACTAGTCAAGCCAACTTCCTAAGAGGAAGAGGAGGTGGCAAAGGTAGAGGAAGAGGCAGGAATAATAAAGATGGAGTCAAAGCTTGCTAGATTTGTGGTGAGACAAATCACTTAGCTAATGATTGTTGGCATAAAACTCAAAGTAATGGTGGATATAATCAGAACTTTAACTCAAGAGGAAGAGGTGGCAAAAACCAAAGAGGTAATTTCAGAGGTAGAGGTAGTAGGGGTTACTTTGGAAGAAATGCAGGTAGAGGATTCCAAAGTCAACAATACAACAATACCTACTACAATTATGCTTCAGCAGAAGGAGGATTCAACATTGGTAATGAATGCAACTTGTGAAAGGCAAAGTGAAGATCAAAGAGTCTTCTACATTGACTCAGGGTGTAGCAATCACCTGAGTGGTAACATAGCATTGATGACTGATTTGGAGAATAAGGTATCTAATCAGGTTGTTCAAACAGGTGACAATACAAAGCACAATGTGAAGTCAATTGGATCAGTGAAGGCCAAGGATGGTAGCACCTTGTTGAGTAAGGTCTTGTATGTTCCTACAATTCCTAAGAATTTGATAAGTGTAGGACAAATTGTTGAAAAGGGTTATGAAGTTAGGTTCACTAATGAAGGAGTGTTTGTGGAAGACCCTAGTAATGGGTATAAACAGATTGTTTCAGGGAAGAAAGAAGGAAGATTGTTCACATTGAAGATTCAAGTTAATGTTGGTCATGCCTTGTTCACTTACGGAGGACACAAGATCTCTGAGTTAGATCTTTGGCACAAGAGGCTTGGACATTTCAATGAAAGAGGTATCAAAGATATGATTAACAATGGTTCAGTGCTTGGATTGCCTAATGTTGCAGGTCAACATATGACATACATATGTGAGGCATGTCAATTAGGTAAGGCTCATAAGCAATCTTATTCCAAGCATGGTTTTATGTATTCAGAAAAGCTTGAATTGGTACACACAGATGTGTGGGGACCATCAAAGGATTTCAGTATCAATGGTTCAAGGTATTATGTCATTTATGTTGATGATGCTACCAGATGGATCACTATCTATGTGATCAAAGATAAGTTAGAGGTATTCAATACATTCAAACATTATCATGTGTATGCAGAAAGAATTACAGGCCATAAATTGAAGAGATTAAGGTCAGATGGAGGGGGAGAGTATTTCTCTAATGAGTTCAGTGATTACTTGTGGAATGCAGGTATAAAAAGGGAAATTACTTGCAGGTACTCTCCTCAACAAAATGGTGTAGCAGAGAGAAGAAATAGAACTCTTGTTGAGTTTGCAAGATCCATGATGAAGGAGAAAAATTGCCCTAATTATTTGTGGGCTGAGGCTGTAAATACAGCTACTTATTTGGTCAATAGTGTTGGGAAAGATGCATGGATGATCCAGGAAACTGAGTAGGTACTGCTAAACCTGCTTTGTACCAGCCCTCTTTAGCTTCAGATTTGATTAGTAGACTTCCTTAGCATTCCAATGACACCAAGAAATGGCCTATGTTCTTTGGAAATGATATCTGCAATGATTGAATCAAAACAGATAACTTTGGAAGTCACAAACCCAAGAAAAACCTTCTATTTTGGTCTAGACACCTGCTGAATGTTTTGCTCAGTGTGACCAACACAATAGCAATTGATAAAATTCCTTCTAGGGGTATTCAATTGACTTAGTAAGCTACCATGTGCAAGTGGAATGATGTAAAATGACAAATTATACTCAGAGAAATTAATTTAGCAAACTTAGCTATACTCCCGACTTTTTAGGACTATAGCAGAAATAGACCAGTGAGCACCTCGACGACGATTTCTCAGAATGTGCTGAATGGAATGTCTTCAATTTTTGATACCGTGTAGTAGACGTGAAGCTGAATCCATCAAGCTTTGAATCACTGAATTTGGAGTAGTATTGACCGAGATATGCCCTTGACAAGTTGACAGACTTTTTAGTTGACTAGCAGAGAACATAAAGATGAATGATGTAAATGTATCTATTGATTAACACTTGTGTACAATTCCATTGGCATGTCTAGCATTGCCAAATGGTATAGAGATGTGTAGGCTATGATGTAGTCCTTACACACACTCAAACTCAATAGAGTAAGCCTCGGGAACGAAGTGATATGCCCGCGACTTTTCCAAGTACATTTTTATAGGATATGTGCAAAAATTTGAATTCAAATTCAAATTTTTGGCTTCCTATGATCAAGGTCCTAAAAGCTTGGAGATATTCTCTCAATGAGATAGGCTACTTTTTCCACGACTCACTTTGGTAGGTGGTTACAAAAGATTCCAAGTCGTTTTGACTTGTACGAATGAGATAAAGTGGTAATTAACCACTAGCATATGTTCCTATGGTTCTTCATGTATGTAGAGTCTTCATGATAACTTCCAAGCCAAATGTGTAGGCTTGTGATTTACACCAACAGCTCCCCCTCAAGCCAAGCATTTTGGCTTAAGTCTTCATCCTCATTCTTCAAGTATATCCTGCAATCCAATCATAGATTTAAACCTGCAAAGTTTGGTCCCATCCAAAGCTTTTGCACATTGCATGTTGGTTGACACATAAGTCAGCTGAATATCCTTGCTTAGCAACTTCTCTCTCACATAATGATAATGAACTTCTATGTGTTTTGTTCTGGCACGATAGATAGGATTAGCTACAAGGTGAAGAGAACTTGTATTGTCTCCAAAGATAATTGGAGGCCTAGTATATAAGCCCAATTCTGTGTACAAAAGCTTAATCCAAATTGCTTCTTGAGTGGCATTAGCTAGCCCTCTATACTCTGCTTCTGTAGAAGACAATGCAACAGTTGGTTGCTTCTTTGCAGACCATGAAATAGGTTTGTCACCTCCAAAAGAAATGTATCCAGAAGTGCTTCTCCTATCATCCTTGCATCCTGCCCAATCTGCATCTGAATAAACTTTTAGATCAATATGTGAAGTGTAAGGAAAGTACAAACCATTGTTCTGTGTACCCTTGAGATACTTCAAGATTCTTTTGGCAGCCTCTAAGTGAGGTATCCTTGGCTTATGCATAAATTGACTTAGCACACTAACTCCATATGCAATATCAATTCTTGTAAGAGTAGCATAGTTCAAGCTTCCTACCATACTTTGATAACCTGTAATGTCTTGGACTTCATCACCTTCATGGGCACTTAGCTTTAGGTTCACCTCCATTGGAGTGCTTGTTGCTTTAGCATCCTGCAAGTGAAACTTTTGCAACATATCCTGTACATACTTTTTCTGAGTAATGTATATCCCTGAATTAGTATAAACTAATTCAAGTCCCAAAAAATACTTCAATAGCCCAAGATCATTGATCTTGAACTCCTTCATCATTTGGCTTTTGATATTTCTGATTCCACTGACATCATTACCTGTAATGATGATGTCATCAACATAGACACAGAGATAGATTACCTCTGAATTACTTCTCTTAATGAACAGAGAAGTGTCAGCCTTGCTCATGACAAAACCTTGGTCTTCGAGGATGTAGTTAGCTTGTAATTCCATGCCCTAGGTGCCTGCTTCAATCCATATAAAGCCTTCTTTAATTTACAAACATAAGTTACCTTCTTAGGGTCTTCATAGCCAGGAGGTTGTGACATATAAACCTCTTCTGAAATCCATCCATTCAAGAAAGCATTCTTGACATCCAATTGGTACATGTTCCAATTCTTTGATGCAGCCACACTAACCAGCACTCTAATTGTTGGCATCTTGGCCACAGGAGAAAATGTCTCTTCATAGTCAATGCCTTGGGTTTGTGCAAAACCCTTGGCTACCAATCTGGCCTTGTACCTGTTAATTGTGCCATCAGAATTTCTTTTCAATTTATAGATCCATCTGGATCCTATTACCTTCATGGAGTCCTTCTTGGGTACTAACTCCCATGTATCACTCTCCTTGAGTGCTTCAATCTCCTCATCCATAGCTTCTTTCCATTCTGATTTGGTGATTGCTTCTTCATATGAACCTGGTTCTTCATTTGACAAATCCTTTGCAAGATAAACTGAATGTTTAGTAACAAGAGATGTATCATACCCATATCTAATAGGTTTTTTGCTTTCTCTATGAGATCTTCTGATTGATTGAGTTGAAGATTCAGGTATGTCTTCAAGCTTCTTCATCTTCATTTTCCCTTTGGACTTCCAAGCCTTGAACTCTTCAAGGTTGATTGTATCTTCATCATCTGAACTTGACTCTCCATCCTGAGTAGGTTCCTCCTTTGTAAGTTTTGGAAATTCTTCTTCCAAATCATAGGGTAGTTCGACCTTCCTACATTCATTCTCATACCAAGAATCATTCTCATCAAAGATTACATCTTTGCTTACCATAAATCCCTTATTGGTATGGTTATAAAACCTGTAACCTTTTTTATTTAAACCATATCCAATGAAAATACATTTTTCAGCCTTTGGATCTAGCTTTCCTCTTACTTGTGAAGGAATGTGTACATATGCTACACACCCAAAAATTTTGCAATGATCTAATGATGGTCTCTTACCATGCCAAGCTTCATAGGGTGTCATACCATCAAGTGACTTTGATGGTAACCTGTTTATGAGATAGGTGGCAGTAGAAACACTCTCTGCCCATAGATAGTTAGGTAATTTCTTCTCATTAAGCATAGATCTAGCTGTCTCAACAATCAACCTATTTCTTCTTTCAGCTACCCCATTCTGTTCAGGAGAGTACCTTGTGGTTATTTCCCTTTTGATGCCTCTGTCCTGCAAGAAGTCCTCAAATTCATTGGAGAAGTACTCACCTCCTCCATCTGACCTTAGCCTCTTCAAATTCCTTCCTGTCTGATTTTCAACTAATGCAAGATATTTCTTAAAACAATTAAATACCTCATCCTTGTGCTTCATAAAGTATAATACAGTCCATTTGCTATAATCATCAATAAAAGACACATAGTACCTTGAACCTGAGACTGAGGGGTCTTTGCTAGGTCCCCATACATCTGTGTGTACAAGCTCTAGATAGTCTTCATGCATAAATCCTTTCTTGGAGAAGGGTAACCTGTGAGACTTGCCAAATTGACAAGCACCACACTTGTAAATCATATGTTGCTTGGATACATTAGGTATCCCAAGCACACATTGGTCCCTTCACATTTGCTTCAAGGTCCTTTCTCCTATGTGCCCTAATCTCTTGTGCCAAATCTCAAGCTTTGAAAGTGTTTGATCTTTATAACTGTATAATGCAATGTTCTTTGTATCTTCCAAATCAAAAGTGAAAAGTCTACTTGATTTTTCTCCTTTAGCTATCCTTTTGAATCCATGTCTTGGGTCCTCCACAAATGCTCCATATTGATTGAATTTGACCTACAAAACTTTCTCTACAATCTGACCAACACTCATTAAGTTTTTTGTAATGGTTGGTACATAGAGTACCCTGCTCAACAAATTTTGATTACCATCACAAGTCTTAACATTACCAACTTTAACCACTCAATGCTTTGTATCATCACCTGTTTGGACTTGATGTTAACCTTTGGGTTCCTCAAGATCAGAGAGTAGTGCCACATTACCAGCCACATGATTTGAACACCCTGAATCAATGTAAAACAGATGATTATCATTTGTACCTGATTTTGAAGTCATGTTCATAATCAGTAGAGAGTCATCCTGCTCTTCTGTGTAGTTGTTGTAGTCCCTTCTAGAATTGAATCCTCCTTGGTAGTTGCCATTGTAATTGTTGTTGTAATTGTTGTTGTGGCCTTGGTGTTGATTGAACCTTCCTCTAGACTGCGAGTATCCACCTCTTTGGTAGCCTCTTCCTCTCTGATTTTGTAATTCCTGTAACACTCATCTGTGGTGTGATTTGATAAACCACAAATGTTACATGGTGATGA
>CM035414.1:143790380-143795380 GCA_020310875.1 Ceratopteris richardii
ATTCCCACTGGCATGATAAACATAGCTCAATGGTACTCAGAGGTGTAGGCTATAGAGTAGACCTCACAACCTCAGTGATTGATACAGTGATGTCTCGCGATGAGTGAAGAACACACCGCGACATTTTTCCTTGTAGCTTTTATAGGAATTGAGTGATGACTTGAATTAGAATTCAAATCAATCTCCTAAAATCTTTCACCTAAAAAAAGTTGATTGAGATATTCTTTCGATCAATCAACCGCCTTTTCACGACTTCCAATTAATTCGGCGTGATTGCATAATGATGCGCCAGGTCATTTATATTTTTACAATAGATAAAATGGTAAGAATTCATAGGCATAAGTTCCTATGGTCTTCGCGTCATATATAGTCTTCAAAGTAGATATCCAGGCCAAATGTGAAGGCTTGTGTTGCACCAACAGCTCCCCCTCAAGCCAAACACTTTGGCTCAAGTCTTTAGCTCAAGTCTTTATCTTTAGTCTTCAATTATTTCCTGCAATCCAATCATGGATTTAAATCTGCATAGTTTGATTCCATCCAGAGCTTTAGTAAGCAAATCTGCACACTGTGTATCAGTAGACACATATGACAATTGAATTTCTTTGCTAAGTAACTTCTCCCTCACATAGTGGTAGTGAACTTCTATGTGTTTTGTCCTAGCATGATAAATTGGATTAGCCGCAAGATGAAGAGAACTTGTGTTATCCCCAAATATGATTGGTGGCCTTGTGTAAAGGCCCAATTCTGAATATAATAGCTTTAACCATATGGCTTCTTGAGTTGCATTTGCTAGTCCTCTGTACTCTGCCTCAGTAGATGATAGAGCTACTGTAGGTTGTTTCTTGGATGACCAAGAAATTGGTTTATCACCTGCAAAACATATGTAACCAGATGTACTTCTCCTGTCATCCTTGCAACCTGCCCAATCTGCATCTGAATACACTTTAATATCAATATCTGATGTATAAGGAAAGTACAAACCATGGTTCTGAGTTCCCTTTAGATACTTCAAGATCTTCTTAGCTGCTTCTAGGTGAGGTAGCCTTGGTTTGTGCATGAATTGGCTAAGCACACTAACACCATATGATATATCAATCCTGGTTAAGGTAGCATAATTTAAACTACCTACCAAACTTTGGTAACCTGTAATATCTTTGAGTTCTTCTCCTTCATGTGCACTGAGTTTGTGGTTGACCTCCATAGGAATGTTTGAGACTTTAGCTTCCTGCAAATTAAATTTCTTGACCATGTCCTGTATGTACTTCTTCTGAGTAATATAGATACCTGAATTTGTGTAGATCAATTCAAGTCCTAGGAAGTATTTCAATAATCCAAGATCATTGATCTTGAATTCCTTCATCATCTGTCCTTTGATGTGTCTAATTCCCTGAACATCATTTCCTGTAATAATGATGTCATCAACATAGACACATAAATATATTACTTCTGTACTGCTCCTCTTTATGAACAGAGAAGTGTCTGCTTTACTCATCACAAATCCTTGATCTTGGAGATATGTTGTCAACCTGTAATTCCATGCTCTAGGTGCCTGCTTTAAACCATACAGAGCCTTCTTTAATTTACAAACATGATTTACCTTATTGGGATTTTCATAGCCAGGTGGTTGTGCCATGTAGACTTCTTCAGATATCCATCCATTCAAGAATGCATTCTTCACATCCAATTGGTACATGTTCCAATTCTTGGATGCAGCTACACTCACCATAACTCTGATAGTTGGCATCTTGGCCACCGGAGAAAATGTCTCCTCATAATCAATGCCTTGGGTTTGTGCAAAACCCTTGGCTACCAACCTAGCTTTATACCTGTTTATTGTACCATCTGAATTTCTTTTGAGTTTGTAGATCCATCTGGATCCTATCACCTTCATAGAGTCCTTCTTGGGTACCAAGTCCCAAGTATCACTCTCTTTGAGAGCCTGCATTTCTTCATCCATTGCTTCCTTCCATTCTGGTTTAGTGATTGCTTCTTCAAATGTACCTGGTTCTTCATTCAAGAGATCCTTTGCAAGATATACAGAATGCTTGGTTACCAGTGAAGTATCATACCCATACCTAATAGGTTTTTTCTTTTCTCTTTGAGATCTCCTCATAGCTTGAGTTGAGGATTCTGGATTATCTTCTAGTTGCTTCATCTTCATCTTCCCTTTGGATTTCCAGGCCTTGAACTCTTCAATGTTGATGGTGTCTTCATCATCTGAGCTTGTGTCCTCTTTCTGAATTGGTTCATGCCTGATAAGCTTGGGAAAGTCTTCTTCCATGTCATAAGGTAGACTAACCTTCCTGCACTCATTTTCATACCATGAATCATTTTCATCAAAGATGACATCTCTGCTTACCTTGAAGCCTTTGTTTGAGGGGTTGTAGAATCTGTACCCTTTCTGGTTCAAGTCATAACCAATGAAGATACACTTTTCAGCCTTAGGGTCTAACTTTCCCCTTACCTGTGAGGGAATATGCACATATGCAACACACCCAAAGATTTTGCAGTGATCCAGAGATGGTCTCTTACCATGCCAAGCCTCATAGGGTGTCATTCCATCAAGTGTCTTTGATGGCAACCTGTTAATTAAATATGTGGCAGTAGATACACTCTCTGCCCAAAGATAATTTGGCAACTTCTTTTCATTAAGCATAGACCTCGCTGTTTCTACAATGAGTCTATTCCTTCTTTCAGCTACCCCATTTTGTTCAGGTGAGTACCTTGTAGTAATCTCCCTCTTGATGCCTCTTTCCTGCAAGAAATCTTCAAAGTCATTGGAGAAGTATTCTCCACCACCATCTGACCTTAGCCTCTTCAAATGTCTACCTGTTTGATTTTCAACTAATGCAAGATACCTTTTGAAACAATTAAATACTTCATCTTTATGTTTCATGAAGTATAAGACAGTCCACCTGCTATAATCATCAATAAAGGACACATAATACCTTGATCCAGATAAGGATGGCTCCTTGCTAGGTCCCCAAACATCTGTATGCACCAATTCTAGATAATCTTTATGCATGAAACCTTTCTTGGTATAAGGCAACCTGTGTGACTTACCGAATTGACAAGCCCCACACTTGTATATCATGTGTTGCTTGGATATATTAGGTATCCCAAGCACACATTGATCCCTGCACATTTGCTTTAAGGTCCTTTCTCCAATGTGACCTAACCTCTTGTGCCAAATCTCCAATTCCGATAGCGTTTGATCCTTGTAATTGTACAGAGCAATGTTTTTGGTGTCTTCAAGCTCAAAAGTAAATAACCTACCTGATTTTTCTCCCTTTGCTATTCTTCTGAATCCATGTCTTGGATCCTCCACATATGCTCCATGTTGTGTGAATCTGACCTGTAGACCTTTTTCCACAATCTGACCTACACTCATCAGATTCTTGGTGATTGTTGGAACATACAACACTCTGCTTAATAAATTCTGATTACCATCACTTGTTTTGACATTGCCTACTTTAATAACTGAATGTTTAGTGTCATCACTTGTCTGCACTTGATGTTTGCCCTTGGGTTCTTCCAAATCAGAAAGTAATGCAACATTTCCAGCTACATGATTAGAGCAACCTGAATCAATATAGAATAAGTGATCATCATTGATACCTGACTTAGATGTCATGTTCATGATCAACAAGGAATCATCTTGCTCCTCTGCATAATTGTTGTAGTCTTTCCTATTTCTGTATCCACCTTGATAGTTGCTATTGTGATTGTAGTTGTTATAATTATTGTTGTAGCCATGGTAGCCTTGAGATTGGTTAAATCTGCCTCTACCTTGAGAGTATCCTCCTCTAGAGTAGCCTCTTCCTCTCTGATTCTTATAATTTCTGTAGCACTCATCTGTGGTATGGTTAGACAAGCCACAAATATTGCATGGAGATTGATTGTAGGATCTCCCCCTACCTGACTTACCTCCTCTGCCCCTTCCTCTAGATGATCTACCTCTCCCTGCATAGTTTGCTTGGGAGGTAGAGCCTTCTTCATCAACCTTCTTATTTTTACCTTTGTCTTTTACCTTTTTATCAGTATAAAGGGCAGAAGAGTTGTTACCTTTTGATTGTTCTCCATTCTTTGTGATCTTTGCTTCATGTGTAAAGAGTTGTCCAATCAGAGTTGTTAGATCAGGTGCTTGGATGTCCATGTACAAGTCCATTGCTGTGGTAAAGCTCTCCCACTTGTCATCTGCCTTTAGTCCATTGATCACTTGTCTGACTATTTGCTCTTCCTCAATTTCTTCTCCAACACTTGCAAGTTGGTCTGCAATGTCTTTGACCCTAGTGACAAAATCTGAAACTGATTGCTTTGATTGCTTCCTAAGAGTGGTGAATTCAATCCATAGTTGATTCTTCCTTGCCCTTGTGTTGGAAGAAAAATAATTTGACAGGATTTCCCATGTCTCTTGGGAAGTCTTACAATTCCTTACATGTGGTAAAAGGAAGTCAGATATAGAGTTAAGAAGATAAGACCTTGCCAAAGCATCTTTTGCACACCATTGATTTAGCTTCTCATGTTCATCCTTTGTAGGTAGGCCTCTGGTCTTGAACGAGGGCAATTCCTCATCTCCTGATATGTATCCAAACAAGCTCCTTCCTTGTAGATAGGTCTTCATCCTTAGAGACCAAGCTTGGTAATTGTTCCTGTCCAATTTGTCAATGAATGAAGGAAAACCATCACCCATGATTACCTTATTCGCTCTGATACCACTGTTGGGAGTGATGGTTGGATGCACTCAGAAGATTGAGTTGGTACTGCTAATCCTGCTTTGCACCAGCCCTCTTTGATCTTTTTCTTTGTTTCTACTCCTTGATGATGCAGCGAAGACTGAGTCTTGCGAAAACTGATATAAGACTGTGTTCTAATTTTTCTGGAAAAAATTTCACCGAAATTTCACCAGACTCCCACTGTACTGTCACCGTAATTGTACCGGAATTGTACCGGTATGAACTATAATTTTGTTTATAATTACTTCAAGTGAACATACATGA
>CM035414.1:143812880-143815380 GCA_020310875.1 Ceratopteris richardii
CTTTAGTTGATTAGTTATATATTTTATGTAACTTCTCAAGCATCCCAAGGTTGGATGAGAACATCAACTATATTTCCAAAGTTCCATGAGCACTCTTCTATTTAGAAGATTTCGAAAGTTTTAAAGAAGTTTCTTGTGGTTTCAAGATTTGTATCTCATGATGAAACCTCGGTAAGTAACTTTTTGGAATAGAGATATGAAATAGTCAAGCCTTCTATTTCATGTGAGATCATTCTCCTACTATGTTCAAGATGAATTTAGCTTTGGGAAGGAAGATGTTCCAAGTAGAGGATCTTAATTGATTCATGAACTCTTCCCAAAATACACATAAATTCATATTATATGATAGGTCCAAGGAATGATGCAGGCAAAACCTCTTTAGGATATAAATGTTTTGCCAAGATATAAAGGTACCAATCTTTTATAAATTTTCATTTGATTTCATCCCAAGGGGTGATGGAAATCAAAGGAAAAATTTCAACATCAATTGATCCTTGACGTCAATAAAAGGATGTTAGGTTCTATAGTTGCATCTCTGGTAAATGATGCAACTAGCTAAGCAGTCTTTAGGAAATAATATAAGTCTCTAAGGACTTGAAGCAAGTGTGAACTTTTCATTTAGGAATAGAAAGTTCCAAGAAATGGATTTTCAATCCATGAACTTCTCCTAAACAAGTTATAAAGTTCAAAGTTGTGTTCACAGTAACATTACTATTGGATCAATCATCAATAGATGCTTGGAGTTTAAACATAATTTTGATTGGTGAAATATGTTAAAAGGACTCTAGTAACATCTGAAGATTGACCAATAATAATGAATTTTGTATCAAAATCAAGAATAGAAGTCGATATCACATAAATGAAAGTTCAACTTAAACTTTCATACTGGCAAATGTGATATTTCGTCTCTAGTTTGATACTCAAGAAATGAATACAATTGAATCAGTAAATTTTTTGGATATTATTTGAAAGAATTTCTTTCAAATGTTCTTTTAATATTGCAAAAGACTCCAAGATGAATCATTTGCTCAAGTTATTCCTTAGAAGGAATCTCAAGTCTTTGAAGAATGGCATTCTTTCAAGTGTTGAGAATGAAATTCTTCATACTCTTTAATCAATAAGTAGTTCCCTAGATGTCCCAAACCACTCAAAGTGGTATTTCAAGTCCTATTTGTGATATAACCTAAAGGTATATCAAAGATTCTTAGCTTTGGAATCTAAGAGGCATAAGTGTATGCTTGGACTTGAGAAAGATCTCTAAAAATCCTGCAGGTAAGCAAAGAAGCTTAAAGATAGTTTAAGAGATCTTAAAAGATAAAGACTAAGTCTTTATTTTGTCGCCAGGATCAACCAGACTTGATCAAACTTGGCCGTGATTGTCCAAGTAATGTGCGATTAGAACTACTCTATAGATTGCCCAAGTATTGGCAATCAAAAATTCCGTTAGGAAGTATTCACTCAAGTTCCATCTATTCAATGGAAAATTGTGAAAAAAGTAAGTTGTTCCCAGTCTAAACAGAGTGAAGGAATTCCAAAAATGTAGTCTGCAACCGTGAAGAAGGTACTTAAGTCTATGGAAGGTAAAACATAAGTGTTTGCCTATCTTTAAAGGGATTTTGGTACAAATCCAAAAAGCATGAGCGGATGCTTAGACTAAGGCAGTAGAGAGATTCCTGTAAAAAGCCCCGGCCGGGATAGGTACCTAAAAGCACCAGTATAGAAAGGAATCTAAAGACAAGAAGTCATAAACTCTTGTCGCTAAAAAATTGGTCAAGAATAACCAATTGAACTTGAATTTGAGAAATTCAAGAAACTTGGAATTCTGATTGGTTTTCATTTGAAAACCCCAGTAAAGAAGAATTGATATTCTGTCAAGAGGTTTTCAAGTTTCCAAGGCAAAGCACATGATTATGAGGTGATCATGCCAAGGAATCAAAACCTAGGAAAATCTAGTTAGAGGTAATGCCTGAAACTTCCAATTCTTGTAAAAGAATTGAAGAAATAAGGTACTCTATCAAGAGATGTTTAGACTTTAGGATAAGAATCACCCACACATTAATGTGAATATAAAATAGGGTGGTATGGGACACCAGATTTTATACTCAGATTGATGTAGGAAAGATAGTATGGGACATCGGACCGTGGGATGATGATTATCTTTTAGTCCTAGTTTGGATTTTGAAGTTAGGTTTCATCCTCAAGGGAATTAAGACTTCAAGGAAAGTTTTATTCGTAAAGGATGAAAGTAGTATCTTACGATACTTCAAGGTAACTTCAAGATTAAGGAAACTGAAGATATGAAGTAAGTAACTTCCAAGATCTTCATAGAACACTTCAAGTTTAAGTGTTATTGATCAAAAATATTTGATAAATTTCTGAAAGAAGTTGGACTTTGATTTTGAGTTGATCTTTTCAACTAAAGATTTAATTGACTAAGTCAAGCATCCAGTTCCTAGTGTAACTTGAAAAAATTCACTCTTTTGACTCAAAGAAATGCACA
>CM035414.1:143840548-143843048 GCA_020310875.1 Ceratopteris richardii
GCAGCTACACTTACCAAAACTCTGATAGTTGGCATCTTGGCCACAGGAGAAAATGTCTCCTCATAATCAATGCCTTGGGTTTGTGCAAAACCCTTGGCTACCAACCTAGCTTTGTACCTGTTAATTGTTCCATCTGAATTCTTCTTCAATTTGTAGATCCATCTGGATCCTATTACCTTCATAGTGTCCTTCTTGGGTACCAAGTCCCAAGTATCACTCTCTTTGAGGGCTTCTATCTCCTCATCCATGGCTTCTCTCCATTCTGGCTTTGTAATTGCTTCTTCATAGGTACCTGGTTCTTCATTCAACAAGTCTTTTGCAAGATATACAGAATGTTTAGTTACAAGTGATGTGTCATACCCAAATCTGATAGGTTTCTTCTTCTCTCTCTGAGATCTTCTCATAGCTTGAGTAGAAGTTTCTGCCTTGTCCTCCAATTGCTTCACCTTCATCTTTCCTTTGGATTTCCAAGCCTTGAACTCTTCAAGGTTTATAGTATCATCATCTGAGCTTGAGTCTTCTTGCTGAGTTGGCTCTTCCTTGGTAAGCTTTGGAAAATCTTCCTCCATGTCATAGGGTAGACTCACTTTCCTGTATTCATTCTCATACCATGAGTCATTCTCATCAAATATGACATCTCTGCTTACCTTGAACCCTTTGTTTGTGGGGTTGTAGAATCTGTATCCCTTTTGGTTCAAATCATAACCAATGAAGATACATTTCTCTGCCTTTGGGTCTAGCTTTCCTCTTACCTGTGAGGGAATATGTACATATGCTACACATCCAAAGATTTTGCAATGATCCAGAGAGGGTCTCTTACCATGCCATGCTTCATATGGTGTCGTGCCATCAAGTGATTTGGATGGCAACCTATTGATGAGATAAGTGGCAGTGGATACACTCTCTGCCCATAAGTAATTTGGCAACTTTTTCTCATTGAGCATAGACCTAGCTGTTTCCACTATAAGTCTATTCCTTCTTTCTGCTACCCCATTTTGTTCAGGTGAGTACCTTGTAGTGATCTCCCTCTTGATGCCTCTTTCCTGCAAGAAATCTTCAAACTCATTTGAGAAGTATTCTCCTCCACCATCTGACCTTAGCCTCTTCAAGCTTCTACCTGTTTGATTCTCAACAAGTGCAAGATACCTCTTGAAACAATTAAACACTTCATCTTTATGCTTCATAAAATATAAAATGGTCCACCTGCTATAGTCATCAATAAAAGACACATAATATCTTGAACCAGAAATGGAAGGGTCCTTGCTAGGTCCCCAAACATCTGTGTGTACCAAGTCTAGGTAGTCTTCATGCATGAAACCTTTCCTTGAGTAGGGTAATCTGTGAGACTTACCAAATTGACATGATCCACATTTATAAATCATGTGTTGCTTGGATACATTAGGTATCCCAAGCACACATTGATCCCTGCACATTTGCTTAAGAGTCCTTTCACCTATGTGCCCTAATCTCTTATGCCATATCTCTAACTCTGAAAGTGTCTGATCCTTGTAATTATACAAAGCAATGTTTTTTGTATCTTCTAGCTCAAATGTAAATAGTCTACCTGATTTCTCCCCTTTGGCTATCCTTCTGAATCCTTGTTTTGGGTCCTCCACATATGCTCCATGTTGTGTGAATCTGACCTGCAAACCTTTCTCCACAATCTGACCAACACTCATCAAATTCTTAGTTATTGTTGGTACATAGAGTACCCTGCTTAATAGGTTTTGATTACCATCACATGTCTTCACATATCCAATTTTGACAACAGAGTGCTTAGTGTCATCACCTGTTTGTACCTGATGTTTGCCCTTGGGCTCTTCCAAATCAGAAAGTAGTGCCACATTGCCAGCTACATGGTTAGAACATCCTGAGTCAATGTAAAATAAATGATCATCATTTGTACCTATCTTAGAGGTCATGTTCATGATCAATAAGGAGTCATCCTGCTCCTCAGTGTAGTTGTTGTAGTCTCTTCTATTTCTGAATCCACCTTGGTAGTTTCCATTGTGGTTGTTGTTGTAGTTGTTGTTGTATTGGTTGTTGTACCCATTGTAGCTTTGATGTTGGTTGAATCTGCCTCTCCCTTGAGAGTATCCACCTCTTGAGTAGCCTCTTCCTCTCTGATTTTTGTAGTTCTTGTAGCATTCATCTGTGGTATGATTGGACAACCCACAGATGTTGCATGGTGATGAGTTGTAGGGTCTCCCCCTACCTGACTTACCTCCTCTGCCTCTTCCTCTAGATGACCTACCTCTCCCTGCATAATTGGCTTGAGAGGTAGAGCCTTCTTCATCCTGTTTCTTCTTGCCTTTATCTTTAACTTTCTTATCAATATAAAGAGCAGAGGGGTTATTACCTTTTGATTGATCTCCAGCTTTGGTGAACTTTGCTTCATGTGTAAATAGTTGACCCATGAGTGTTGTGAGATTAGGGGTATGCATGTCCATGTAGAGGTCCATTGCAGTGGTGAAACTTTCCCACTTGTCATCTGCCTTGA
>CM035414.1:143848048-144008048 GCA_020310875.1 Ceratopteris richardii
GATAGATAGATAGATAGATAGATAGATAGATAGATAGATAGATAGATAGATAGATAGATAGATAGATAGATAGATAGATAGATAGATAGATAGATAGATAGATAGATAGATAGATAGGTAGATAGATATGATGGAGAGTGTTAATCTCCAAAAGAACAAGCTATCCTTGATGTTAGACCACCTCTATATCAAGAAGAACTTCAGACTCCTCTTATTTTTAAAGAACAATCACCAAACTATCAAGAAATTGATCAAGTGTGAGAAATCACTTCTTAGAAAAATTCTGCTGCACATTAATCTTTCATTGACTGATCATTCGTGTAAAGTTTTTGATAAAACTTTGTAGAATGTGTCACGTAGAGGTTGCACATCTTCTCCAAGTTAAAACTCTTCAAATGTTTGAGTAGATTGTGAGAAATGAATCAAACAATGTACCTATATCTGAAACTGTCTCTTTGTAATGACGACTTTGACACTTGTAACTTCTAAGCTATGGTTCTCCCAAACTATAGACCGTTTAATGAAATGCTTTTAGCCATAGATGGCTTACCTCTCAGCTTAAAGTTTGAGTCCTCATTTGTGTAAAACGTTACACTATGCACTGAGCACTATCCATTTCTTTGATCATCGAATCTGCACCTGTTTCAGAAGACACTCAGAACTTTCTACATATGAATGTTCCTATTCAAAATTCTCTCAGCCTGTTTGCAATTGGACTCTCAAACTTTTACCATAGATGGATTAACTATGGATTTAGACATGTTCAAAAGGATTTCTCAAAAGATTAACCACAGAAAGAGAATCAGAGAAAAGTTCGACGCGCAATTCTCTGAAAGATTTTTCTTCTCATAACTTTTCATACATCTGATGGATAACATGCATAATGTTCATCTCATTCTCTCCTATTCTTCTATTCATTCATCTATTTTCTTCTCTATCTCTTCTATATCTCTCTCTTCGACTATGAACATGTATATATATATATATATATATATATATATATATATATATATATATATATATATATATATATATATATATATATATATATATATATATATATATATATATATATATATATATATATATATGAGTCTAACTTGTCAGTTTTCCAAATACATTGAAACTATTTACAAGAGTAATGTACAAAAGAACTTTATTTCTGAATCTCCTCTTTCTTGAAATTGATCTTCAATCTTCCATTCATTTTTTCCACTTTTGGGTTTTATGTAATCACTAATTGTTGATTGTTCTGCTCCAACAGCTCCCCCTCAATCATCAATTGTGATTACCTGCATCTTCTTTATTCCTGCCATATCTTTAAACCTCTACAACTTTGGTCCATTCAAACTTTTTGTCATCATATCTGCAAGTTGATCTTTTGTAGGAGTATGCATGATTTCAATTTCTTTATCAATAACCTTCTCTCTCAAAAAATGATACTGAATTTCAATATGTTTAGTTCTAGCATGAAGCACAGGATTTGCTGCCAAGTATAAAGAACTCATATTGTCTCCACAAATAATAGGAATACTCTGAACAACATCAAAAACCTTTATAAGTGTCTTTAGCCATATTACTTCCTTTGCAGCTTCCACCATGCCTTTGTATTCTGCTTCTGTGGATGATAGAGCAACTGTATTTTGCTTCTTAGAACACCATGAGATTAGCTTATCTCCCACATAACACAAATATCCATGTGTTGATCTTCTATCATCCAAATTACTTGCCCAATCTGCATCACTGTATATTTTGACTCTTGTATCTGAAGTAAACCCATAGTACAACCCTTCTTTGAGTGTACCCTTGATGTACCTAATTACTCTTTGTCCTGCAATCCAATGTTCCTTTCTAGGACAATGCATGAATTGAGATAGAACTCCAACTGCATATGAGAAATCAGGCCTTGCTAATGTAGCATAAATCAAGCTACCCACCAAACTCTGATAGAGCTTCATATCTTTGAATTCTTCTCCTCCATATTTAGTCAATCTATGATTCACTTCCATTGGAGTTGGTGCTATCCTGCAATCTTCCATTTTAAATTTGGTTAGCAAATTTTTCAGATACCTTTCTTGAGTTACATATACTCCATGTTGAGTATATGAAATCTCCATTCCCAAGAAGAATGACAAATTTCCCAAATCACTGATTTTGAACTCTTTCTCCATCTGTTTCTTAATCATTTGTTCCCGTAAGTATTATGTCATCAACATAAATACAAACATAAATAAATCCATCTTCACTTGCTTTGACTAGCAAGCTACTATCTGCCTTTGATGCTTGAAATCCAAGTTCCTTCAAGAACTTTACAAGCCTATAATTCCATGCCCTTGGGGCCTGCTTCAATCCATACAAAGCTCTCTTGAGCTTACACACATAATTTGGATACACTTGATCTTTGAACCCTTCTGGTTGCTCCATATAAACTTCATCTGAAATGTAACGATTCAAAAAAGCATTTTTAACATCTAATTGAGATAATTTCCAACCTTTGCAAGCTGCAATTTCTATGAGTGTTCTGATGGTTGTCATCTTTGCCATATGACTATAAGTCTCATCATAGTCCACTCCATATGTCTTTGCATATCCCTTCACAACAAGTCTGGCTTTGTACCTAGACACACTTCCATCTGCAAATCTTTTTGTTTTGTAAACCCACTTACATCCAATGATTTTCTAGCTATTAGGTTTAGGAACCAGATCCCATGTCTGATTTTCCATCAATGCATTATACTCCTCTTGCATAGCTTCTTCCCAATTCTTCTTCCCTTTGGCTTCATCATATGTAGATGGATCTTCATCTGCTTTTATCATGTAAGCATAATCCTTAGTAGTCAAGAATGAAGTATCATAGCTATACCTTGTAGGTTGCCATTTGTGCCTTGTAGACCTCCTGAGTTCTCCACTTTTTGAAGTTTCTGGTTTATCACATTCTGGATCAAATCTTGGCACTTCTTCACCTCCAACTTGTATTTCATTTTTCTCTTCTTCATCAAATATATGAACCTTTGTTTTACCTTTCTTCTGATTCATAATTTCTTCCACTTCTGCATACACATTAGATGTACCATCATACCAAGTACTTTGCTCATCAAATGTAACATCCTTGGACACAAGAAATTGTTTTGTGGATGGACTCCACAATCTATAACCCATCTTCTTGTCATCATAACCAATGAATACATACTTCTTTGCTTTAGGCTCCAATTTATGCCTCAACTGAGATGGCACATATGCATATGCCAGACATCCAAATATTTTACAATGATCTAAGGTAGGTCTCTTACCCCACCAAGCTTCATATGGCAATATATTAACCAAATATGTGGCTGTGTTTACAGCCTCAGCCCATAAATAATTTGGACAATTTTTCTCTTTCAACATGGATCTTGCAAATTCAACAAGTGTCCTATTTCTTCTTTCTACTACACCATTTTGTTGAGGAGAGTACCTGCAAGTAATTTCCCTTTTTATACCTGCATTCCACAAGTAATCACTGAACTCATTAGAGAAATACTCTCCCCCTCCATCTGACCTTAACCTCTTCAATTTTTGACCTGTAATTCTTTCTGCATATGCATGATAGTGTTTAAATGTATTAAACACTTCTGATTTGTCTTTGATCACATAGATTGTGATCCACCTGGTAGCATCATCAACATATATGACATAATATCTTGAACCATTTATACTAAAGTCCGTTGAAGGTCCCCACACATCTGTATGTACCAATTCAAGTCTTTCTGAATACATAAAACCAGGCTTATTGTATGATTTCTTATGAGCCTTACCTAACTGACATGCTTCACATCTGTATGTCATGTGTTGACCTGCAATGTTAGGCAATCCAAGTACTGAACCATTATTTATCATTTCTTTGATACCTCTCTCATTAAAGTGTCCAAGTCTTTTGTGCCAAAGATCCAATTCTGACACCTTTTGCTCTCCATATGCAAACATAGCATGTCCAATATTTCCTTGTACCTTTAATGTGAAGAGCCTTCCTTCCTTCTTCCCTGTAACAATCTGTTTATACCCTTGACTAGGGTCTTCAACATAAACTCCATCAATAGTGAACCTTACCTCATATCCTTTTTCCACAATTTGTCCTACACTTATCAGATTTTTTAGGAATTGTAGGAACATACAAAACCTTACTCAAGAGAGTGCTTCGATCTTTGGCTTTGAGTGAACCAACTGACTTTACCTTGTGCTTTGTATTATCACCTGTTTGGACTGTATGATTAATTGCATTATAATCTAGATCAGTCATCAAAGTCATGTTTCCACTCAGATGGTTGCTACATCCTGAGTCAATATAAAATACTCTCATGTCTTCATGTGAGGCTTCACATGTTGCATTCATAATAAGAGTCGAATCTTCTTTCTGATCCGATGCATAATTATAGTAGGTGTTATTATATGATTGATTTTGGAAGTTTCTTCCTCCACCTCTTCCAAAAGAATTCCTACCACCTCTACCTCTGAAGTTTCCTCTCTTATATCTGCCACCTCTTCCTCTTTGATTAAAATTCTGATTAAAATTACCATTGCTTTGATTATTGTGCCAACAATCATGAGATAGATGATTGGTCTTACCACATATCCAACAAGCTCTGACATTATCTTTGTTATTTCTGCCTCTTCCTCTACTTCTGCCACTTCCTCTTCCTCTTAGGAAGTTTGCTTGGCTTGAAGTACCTTCATCTTCAACTGATTGTTGCTTTCCTTTGCTAGCTTTCTTCTTGTCTTTAGAATACATTGAATGACCTGCACTCTTATCAATATCTTCTTTGATATCATTCTCAAAAGTTAGCATATGTCCTAACAATTGATTTAGATCAAGAGTGAAATGATTTAAAGAAAGTTCTGTAGACAAAATAAAAGGCTTCCACTTCTCATCTCCTCTTAGCCCTGTGAGAATTTGTCTTACCAATTTATCTTCTTCAATATCTTCATCCATTGCACCTAAAGAATCTGCAATGTCCTTCATCTTTGTCACATAAACAGATATTGATTGTGAAGCCTTCTTCTTGAAGGTAGTGAACTCTGCCCATAATGAAGCTTTACTTGATTTGGTTGTGTTCTGAAAATGCTCTTCCAAAGCATTCCAAATGTCACTTGCACTTTCAAGTCCTCTAATGTGAGGTAGCAAGTAATCATTAACTGCCATATAGATAATGCTCCTAGCTTGAGCATCCTTCTTCATCCAAATCTTTACATCTGCTAGCTCCTCCCTAGTTGGAACTCTAGGATCTCTGAACTCTGGATTTTCTTCCTCTCTTGTGATATATCCCATCAGATCTTTGCTCATAAGATGAGCTTCCATTCTCATAGACCAAGCTGGATAATTTTCTCTATCCAACTTTTCAACTTGGAGACTATCTCCCATCCTTGCTTCACCTGTAGTTTCAAATCTTTAGTTTTTATAAAGAATGAATATACCTTAGCTTCGAATGTTGCTCCTTCTGATCTTTTGGACAACCTTTATGTGTCTTCCTTCAATCTTTCTTCATACTTTATCCTTTTGATCCTTCGAGGTGTAAAGTTTGTATGTCTACAGAAGTCGGAGTCTTCCTTTCCTCAATTTTGATATAACCTGCTCTGATACCACTGATGGAGAGAGTTTATCTCCAAAAGAACAAGCTATCCTTGATGTTAGACCACCTCTATATCAAGAATAACTTCATACTCCTCTTAATTTTAAAGAACAATCGCCAAACTATCAAGAAATTGATCAACTTTGAGAAATCACTTCTCAAAAAAAGTCTACTGCACATTAATAATTCATTGACTGATCATTCGTGTAAAGTTTTTGATAAAACTTTGTAGAATGTGTCGCCTAGAGGTTGCACATCTTCTCCAAGTTAAAACTCTTCAAATGCTTGAGTAGATTGTGAGAAATGACTCAAAAATGTACCTATATCTGAAACTGTCTCTTTGTCCCCCGCCAGAATTTCGCGCAGGCCCCCCTCCACCCTTCCCGTAGGCGCCCCCCCTCTAAAATCCCCCCGCCTCCCCTCACTCTCCTCTCAACCCCCACACCCCCCCTCCATCCCACCGCCTTTCCCCCCCTCCATAATCTCCCGCAGAACTCCCCCTCCATCCCACTGCCTCCCCCCCCCCTCCATAATCTCCCGCACGCCCCCTCCACCCTTCCCGTAGGCGACCCCCCCTCCACCATCCCCCCGCCTCCCCTCACCCTCCTCTCAACCCCCCCCCCCCTCAATTCGTTCCCACAGACCCCCCTCCATCCCACCGTCGCCCCCCCCCCCTCCATAATCCCCCGCAGACCCACCCTCCATCCCACCGCCTCCCCCCCCCCCCCTCCATAATCTTCCGCAGGCCCCCTACACCCTTCCCGCAGGTCCCCCCCCCCTCCACCATCCCCCCGCCTCCCCTCACCCTCCTCTCAAACCCCATACCCCCTCCATTCGTTCCCACAGACCCCCTCCATCCCACCGCCTCCCCCCCCTCCATAATCTCCCAGAACCCCCCCTCCATCCCACCGCCTCCCCCCCTCCATAATCTCCCGCAGGCCCCCTCCACCCTTCCCGTAGGCGCCCCCCCCCTCCACCATTCCCCCGCCTCCCCTCACCCTCCTCTCAACCCCCACACCCCCCTCCATTCATTTCCACAGACCCCTTCCATCACACCGCATCTCCTCCCTATCCCCTCAATCGCACCCCGCGGCCCAAAACCCTCCGCGTAACCCCGCAGCGCCCCATCTCTTCCGCCGCCCTCCCCCTCCAACTCCCCCGCCTGCACCCTCCCCCTCAACCCCCAATTACCCACGCCAAACCCCTCCGCCACTCCCTCACGTCTCCTCCACCCGGCGGCCCAAACATCCCTCCATCCGAACCCGCAGGAGCCCTCCCCTCCATCCCACTGCCTTCCCTACACCACCCCCTCAATCCACCGCCACCCCCCTCCCCCTCCACCTCCGCAAGGCCCCTCCACCACCCCCTCAATTTCCCCCACAGCCACCCCCTTCCCCAGTGAGTACGACTCCAAGGAGGCTCTTCTTCAACAGCAAGTCCACTTACCAAATAATCACTTCCCTCCAGGGCATTCCCTGCTATCCAAGACCTTTCTCGCGTTCATCATCTTATCAACCGTTCCTCCATGGCCAATCCTCCCCCGTAGGATGTTCTTTCGGAATTCACGCCTTCCGCGATACCAAACCCCAATCCCACTTACACTCCTTCCGAGTCTGCTCAACCGGCGCGTACCCAACCCCTTACCACCCTCGTCTACCCGGTCCCGACATTGCCCGTCTCCCTTACCCCACCGATTCCTACATCTACCGACTCCCATTATCCCCCAGCAGATGCCTCGACTTCCGCTCTTCATCCTCCACTTATAAATATTCCTACTTATTCAATTCACTCGGACTCCACCAATTATTCTCCACCTTCGCTCCCTCGCCCCCCTTCACCTTCTCCATCTCCTTCTGCTTCTCATAACTCGCTACCTAATTCACCTTCCGGCGATTATATGCGCCTTTTTCTCCCAAATGATTTAAATCTCCAAATCCGTATTCACTTATCTCTTCCCCCCATTGACCTCCGCAATCTTTTCTCAGTAGAAAATCTTCAGTATGTAGGTCTTTTGGGCTTGGCGAACGTTCTCTTCCAGGACCCCTCCAACCTTAATGATGTCTATGAAGCTCTTTGGCTGTTCCCCATTTTTCGCACCGGCACTCTGACCATCTCTGACATTGCCGCCAGTATAGGATCCTCCCTCATCCACTTCAGCAGCCCTCCATTTTTATATTCTGGAGTGTCACCCTCGGAAACAATTGCTTTTTATAATGAGCGCTTTGCAAATAATGCACGTTTTTCTATCCGTATGCAATCCATACTTACTTCCTTCATTTTTTTCTTTTTACTTCGGAGCCCCACCTCTCCGCTTCCAATGTCCGACATTCGCATTGCAGATCCACTTTACTGCTTCCTCACTAGCCGCCCCTACCCTTACGCCGCCCTCCTCTATAGTTCATTGAACGTGCGCTCCCGTCGCCTCCGTGAGGCTATTTCTCGTCGATCTCGCTCATTTTCCATCTATTCCGCTCCATTACTAGAATGGCTATATCAACTCCCCGCGCACTCGGCTAATAATTCTGCTCTACAACCGTCACCTCATATCTCTGTTGACAAGCAATTCAGAGATCCCCTTCCACCTTCCATAACCAAACCTCACCCCTCCTCTACACTCTCCATTGGCTCCACTTCCGTTTCCACACCGCCCCCCGCTCCTCCTGATATCCCTGCATTTCCACCGCAATCTTCTTCTCCTATCCTCACCACCCCTCAGACTACAACCACCATTCATCACCCTGACCCTGTTCTCCACCATGGTTCTTCTTCGGCAACCTCTTTCCGCCCGCTCATTCAAACCCATCTCAACCCGCAAAACCCGACCTGTACACCCCCTCGCCCTCCTGTCCCCATTTTCCCATCTACCAGTGCCGTTCCCATCACCCAAACCACTCCCTCGCATAAACCTACCCAACCCGGTCCCTCTACCACTCCAACCCATTCTTCCCCTCCGCCTACAGCCCCTACTCCTACAATTGATATTCCAACGTCTCCCTCCTTTTTCCACTTACTTCGCGAAGCAAGTGCCATTGCACAGGGCAGTGCTCATGCATCCAAGGTGTCCTTGGATTCAATTTCGGCTGCAGCTACGATTCACCAGCAGTATATTTCAACCATCGACAATATCAATCGAAAGGCTACAGCGCAATGGCAATCCCTCACTGAATCGGCACGATTACTCAAAGAAGAGAGGGATAAGTATAGAGACATGGCTGATTCTGCTCTACAGACCTTAGCAGATCTTCAAAATCGTTCTCAATTAGGACTATGCGATAATGCTGCGTGCCGACGTATCAAACGCGAACGGGACCACCTTCGGCAGTGTCTAAGTTCTCTTCAGCACCTGATTGAACAAGCTTCTGCTCCCCTGCCATCCTCTCCACAACCCCCCGCTGCGGATCACGATCCTTCTCCTCCAACAGTTTAAGAATGGGCTAGCCAAATTCAAAATAAATTGCATGTGGTTTCCGCTTCCATTATAGATTTGCATATGTATATCTCTTCCTTCTGATTTTTGTCATGATCAAATTCACTAATAATTGTAGCGTGCTTCACCACTTTCTTTCGCTTCATCAATAAAAGCACTCTTTCTCTATTTTTCCTGCTTCAATTGCCTCTCTGCTTCTGCCAATCCATTCTGTTCTCCCGTTCTCCCGTTCTCCCTGTTTCGTATTGTTATTGTCTCTCCGGGTCGGAGAGTACATTAGGTGGTGGGCATCTCTATTGAGCCCTAGCAAGGTCGAAATCGGCAAGTCAAGTTCAAAGTTAAAGTCAAGGGTCAAAGTGCACGGGTAGTGCACCTTCAATTTTCATAAAAAGAGGACTTTCAATTATTTATTTGGAAGAAGTATTTTTTTTAATCCCCATAAGGTCAAAAGGGTTTTAAAGTAATATAGGTGAACCCCTCTTGGGTACAAAAGTGACGAATTAAAAGGGAAAAGGTAAAGGTACGTGCACATGTGGGAATATGGCCAGCCAATCAAATTTTCCTTTTGGTCTAAAGTCACTACAGGGCAAAAGAAGCAGGTCGTTGGCCGCCAACTGAAAAGATAATCTTGGGACATCAAAGGAAGCCCAAGAGTCTATGGCAGTTAGACGTCACGCGACCGACGCATTCAAAAGGCAAAGGAAAAGGCTACTCAGCACACACACACATTGAAAGTGAAGAGGGGAGAACTTCAGAGAAAGCAAGAAGGTGAAGTGAAGAGCCGCCAGTGTGCGACAGCACTGAGAGGTAGAGGTGAAGAGTGCAAGAAGTGTAAAGAAGAAGGTGTGCAGAGAAGGCGAAGTTAGACTCCAAGAGTCTCAAGGTCTGTTGTGTGTGCGCGCCGCAAAGGTATCCATTCCTCAGCTTGGTGGAAACTTAGTGCAAGGTGTGCACAAGGGAAGCGTGAAGCAAGTGAAGGACTGGTGCAGAAGAGGCCGCTGCCAGAAGACTTGAGATAATTGGTCTTCTGTAACTGAGCATTCTCTGTAGTTGTATTTAGTTATTGACTTGGATTGTATTTAGTCATTGTAATTGTTTCAATGTAATCAACATTCAAGATTTCCAGGCGTACTCCTCTGAAGAAGTTTTCAAGGTTATTCCATTTTCATTATCTTCTTTTTCTCCTACAAACCCTCAAACTCCTTCTTGTCCAAGAATCCCCCAACATATATATATATATATATATATATATATATATATATATATATATATATATATATATATATATATATATATATATATATAGATAGATGGATAGATAGATAGATAGATACATACGTGGATAGATAGATAGATAGATATATATAGATAGATAGATAGATAGATAGATAGATAGATAGATAGATAGATAGATATATAGATAGATAGATAGATAGATGGATAGATATATATATATATATATATATATATATATATATATATATATATATATATATATATATATATATATATATATATATATATATATATATATATATATATATATATATATAGATAGATAGATAGATAGATAGATAGATAGATAGATAGATAGATAGATAGATAGATAGATAGATAGATAGATAGATAGATAGATAGATAGATAGATAGATAGATAGATAGATAGATAGATAGATAGATAGATAGATAGATAGATAGATAGATAGATAGATAGATAGATAGATAGATAGATAGATAGATAGATAGATAGATAGATAGATAGATAGATAGATAGATAGATAGATAGATAGATAGATAGATAGATTGATAGATAGATAGATAGATAGATTGATTGATAGATAGATAGATAGATAGATAGATAGATAGATAGATAGATAGATAGATAGATCAAACGAAAAAAACCTCCTAAAGAAGGAAAAAAGTACCCTAACATTCCTAAGTTTGTTCACACACATCACTACCAAAATATGCTTACAATTCGGTTTCAAACATCATGTGATCATGGATAACCCTTGATAGTTTCTAAGCAACAAGATGAGATTAGATGTGGGTCGTGTATATTTCACCCATGTTTGGTGTCCTAAATAACATCGAGCCCAAAATCTTATGTTCTATATCATAGAGGTAGCGCCATGTTCTATGGCCTTCTATAGAATCACTTGAATCTTGTGATCACATGTGGATGCTTTGTGATGAAACCCATCTATATGATCTCTTTTGGTTGGTTTATATTGTATAACTACATGGTAGAGCCGTTGGGTTTTGAAGTGGGAAGCCCTTGGGATTTATTGAGTATTTACCCCCATTTGAAGGTTCCTTGAACCTTAGGGTTAATTTCTCTACATTTAAGTTCCTTATGCCTAATGGAAGCTTATCCTAGCCACTTGTGTTGTCTGTGTGAGCTTGGTGGGTCTTCGTTTATAAGGCATATGATCTCATGACATTTCTTAATTTTTGAAACCATGTGATCACCTTAGGGACCCATGTGAAGGAAGGTACACATGTCCCTTTGTGGTTTACTTACCTCTTTGAAAATGGTGCTATATAATTGAGGGTTTGGTTTGGTGTATATGTGCACCTCTCTCCCGTTGTGATCTTCCTATTTAGAGTTCTTAGTTGAAATTTTGTGAAGGAATGGTCCTTCCACAATAGTCGTACTAGATCCATCTTGACTTATATTTTCTTTAGTAGGAGGTCATGTATTTCTTGCATGGATTTTTTCTGAAGGCTATAGTTTTCCCTACACAAGATGTTGTTTATAGCCTTAAGGCCTTTGGCAAATAAGCACAACATGTGACCCCCCCACTTTATGCTTCAAGAGGCCTTTAAAAACTCTCATATTTGGCCAATAAGGGGCACATATGCTCTTATTGTGTGCATAGAGAGGTCGAGGCAATCATGAGCACCTTCCCCTCTCTTTCAATTTTTCTCAATGGAAATAGCCTTCTACATGCATTTTATATAAACTTTCAAGTCCTTATTTATCTCACATGTGGGATTTCCTACCCCAAAATGAAACAAGAAGAGGAGATGTTTTTGTTCTGATGGATCTTCTCTTTACTAAAATGATGGAGCAGCGCAGCTATGCATTCCCATGGATGGCCATAGCACCCATGTACCCTCAAAAATACCCACACAATTGTGTGAAGAGGAGCACTCAAAGCCCTTTATTCCTGTGATTGTTGAGTACACAACTTGTTGCTCTTTATGTAGCCTTCTCTCAGTTGAATTCGCCCATATGTGGGATAGATCTCCCATGAATGAGCTCTTGCTATGCATATTGCTATATACATCATCAATAGAACTCCGACTATTATTGTACATCAAGTTACACCTGAAGAGAAGTTTACAAGTAAAAAGCAAAAATTATCACATATGAAAGTATTTGGTTGTATTGCATATGTACATGTTCCAGATGAGTTGAGGACAAAGCTTGATCCAAAGTAGAGCAATGTATCTTCATTTGGTACTCCCTTGAGCAAAAGGGGTATAAATCTTATAACCCACTCACACGACAGGTGAAGGTAAGAAGAGATGTGGTATTAAATGAAATGTGAAGCTTCTATATAGATGCCAAAGAAGGACTGAATCTTGAACCAAATGACAAGGACAATGCTGAAAAATCAAGTGCAGAATCTCGAGTTTTGAGTGGAACGGATGCATCACCAAGCAATAGCTCCAAATCAAATCCATGAGTGGAAGATTGCATGGAAATTTCAGTCCAACAAATTCATCAAATACATCCAAGAAAGGTAAATAAAAGCTGTCTATTGGTAGTAAAACGTGTGTAGGTTTTGAAGATGTTGATGGAGATTCAAGCAGTTCATAAAAAAAGTCTTGATGAGGAACTTGGATTGCCCTCTGTGAAGAGTCTAGGAGTAAGAAAGGCACATGCAGATGATAGAAGGAGAAGTGACCCAAGACCAAAAAGATCTGGGAGGATGCAGAGTTCAGTGCACCGATTGACGTATGACAATTATATTGATCATCATTGTGCCTACATAACCAAGGTAATAATACAAGATGCTAAACCTTCTTGTTTTGAAGATGCAATTGGAAATGCAGATTGGGAAAAAGCTATGGATGAGGAGATGGCTGCACTTCATGGAAATAAAACATGGAAGCTGGTTCCATTGCGACAAGGAAAGAAATCCATAGGCTGCAAGTGGGTTTACAAGGTAAAGCAGAATGTTGATGGTAGCATACGTAGGTACAAAGCACGATTGGTAGCAAAAGGATATGCACAGACATATGGCATTGATTATGAGGAAACATTTAGCCCTATAGCAAAAATTTCTATTGTCAAAACACTGGTTGCATTAGCTACAACAAAAGGATGGACTTTGCATCAGATGGATGTAAAGAATGCTTTCCTATATGGTGAGTTAATCAAAGAAGTATACATGGACCAGCCACAAGGATATGAACATTCAAAGCAACTAGAATACGTTTGTAGGTTGCAAAAGGCTTTGTATGGACTTAAGAAAGCTCCTCATGCATGGCATGCAAGGATTCCTAATTACTTAGCCACCATTGGGTTTTCTATGTGTGATGCAGATCATTCATTATATGCAAGGAAAGGTGATGATGGCTCTTTATGTTGATAACTTGATTATAGGAGGCGAAAATGAAGCAAGCATTAAAGAGATAAAGAAACTCCTTATGAAAAAATTTGACATGAAAGATCTTTGTGTGCTGCGATACTTCTTCAGCATTGAGTTTATACATACAAAAATAGGTATATGGATGTCACAAAGGAAATATGCATTGAATATGCTGCAAAATTATGGTATGGATGATTTTAAGCCAATTTTTATGCCCTTAGATCAGAAGTTGAAGTTGGATACTACATTAGGTGACGCATTGGAAAATGATACTATGTACAGGAAAATTGTGGGAAGTTTGATATATCTCACAATTACAAGGCCTGATCTAAGCTACATTATTGGACTTGAAAGTCAATTTATCTAGGCTCCTAGAAAGCCACATTTAGATTCTTGGAAGTGCACTCTACATTATGTGAGTGCTACTTTGGATTATGCATTGTTTTATGAAGCTGGTGTAGATTTGCAGGTTCATGGATACATCGATGCAGATTGGGTTGGTAGCATTCGAGATAGAACATCTACTAGTGGCTTTGTATTCTCACTTGGGAGTGCAACTATTACATGGAGCAGTAAGAAGCAATCCATTGTTGCTTTGTCGAGTACAAAGGCTGAGCATAGAGGCGCTGCAATGGTAGCATGTGAGGCATCATGGCTAGAGATGCTGCTTGCACATTTAGGTGTGGGTGCAAAAGCCTATCATCATCTGTTGTGATAATCTTAGCAACATACAGTTAGCACAGAATCTTGTTTTTCATGCTAGAACAAAGCATATCGAGGTACATTATCACTTCATCATAGAGAAGGTATCAGGAGGTGATATCAATCTTGTTTATGTGAGAATGGATGAGTAGGTTGCTGATATTTTCACTAAAGCACTTGGAGCAGAAAAGCTGAAGAAGTTTTGAAAGATGCTTGGATTATAGGACATGACATTGAGCTTGAGGGAGAGTGTTGAGATATCAAGCTCAACACGTGATGATCCAAGATGGCAGGTATCATTTTTTCATTTCTCTAACATGTATAGAGGTCACACCGATATATGTCACGGATACTTCATTGAGCTCTACTAGATTTATCTACCGAGAGTGATGGCACATTTGTTTCTTGCCAACTCACTCATTCATGGACATTAGGATTCTCCTTATGTATTTTTCTTTATATATTGTACTGGTTGTATTGTTGTTTTAGGTCATTCTTGTACATTCCTTTTATGTAATAGAAGAAGTAGAAGAAGATCACTCTTCCTTGCCTTAATCTGTGTGTGTGCTTCTCTTTGTTTATGAGAGTGTGTGTGAGCTCTCTTCCTTATCTCCTTCATCGTGACAAGCATGACACCCATCAACTATGCATAGACATTTTAGCCTTTAGTATGCATGCATAGATACATGATTTCAAAGATAGATGCACACATTGGGCACTAAAGTAAGTATCAAAGTGCCCAAGAAGTATGTCAAGAATGGAAGAGGTGGAATGTTTCAAGGTTACATCACCACATGGAAGCATTCAAATCGAGTTAAGGGATGGATGAAGTTTAATTTCTAGATAAAAATTTAGACCCTTTTCTTTTCCTTGAAAATCATAAAACATGCAATGCATGTTATAGTAGACGTGAATCTGGAAGTAGATGCATAGATTCAGGTGTCCTAGTGTGCTTTTTCACATATGCAATTACTCATGAAAATGAGTTGCACTATGTATGAAGTCCATATGATCCTAGAAAAGAAACATTGATTGTGCCTAATTATGTTCATGTTTAGGAGGAATGCGTCTAATGCATTGTTTCAACTCGTACATACAAAGTTGTATGGAAGCATTGTAATATCCATTGAACAAACAAGGTTCCAACTTGGGACATTTTGCATGCTTTAAGGCGGGGTTGATTTTGAGCCTTATGCATGTTACTATTCCAAGGAAGATATGAATGCCATTTTGGCATACATTCTAAATGCCTATCAATAAAATGGATATGCATGAATTTTTGGCATAAGAGGGTGTTGGCATCATACCAGAAGAAGCAGGTACGGGCATACATGCAGATCTAGCACTAAGGCAACCCATGAAAATTTTTTCAATCCCTACATCATTTTAGAAGTGATTCTCATCACTAAAAACCAATGTAAATACCGTTTCACCTTGTTGTAGCTCCACTTTGTACAAGCCAAGGAGTCTTTGAGCTTGAGGAGCCTTAGGAGTAACTGCCTACCAATTTTCATATTTTTTAGACCTCGTTTGAGCCCTCAAATAAGCCCTGGAACCTAATTTTTAACTAGGCCAGACACTAGATCTCGACAGGGCCAAAGCTAGTTGAAAACTATAACTAGAGCTAGAGAGCTCATTTTTGGGGCTAGCTTCTTGTAGATTTGAGCTTGTATGAGAACGTTTTGGCAATAGAAATGATTCCATTGTATCTCTCTCTTTGTTCTTGCCGTGTGTGTGCGTGTGTGTGTATGTGTGTGCATGTTGGTGTGCTTCTCACTCACACATTTGTGCCTTCATTTGCTCGAGGTCTTCATACCATCCTCATGTCTTCCCGGATTGATATTGAAGGAGGTGCTACTCATCACTGAGCTACACCAAATTTTGGTGCCGTTGTTGGGGATTCGAGCTTTGAGGACGAGCGCGTGATGGTAAGACGTAGAGAGGACGCGTTGGAATGGTAAGTAGTAGGTAATTTTTGTATTTTTTTCTCCACCTCCATCTCCATCTCCACCTCCATCTCCATCTCCTTCTCCACTTCATATTCCCTCTCCCTTGTCATTCTCCTCATTTGCTTTGTGCGAGTTTGAGAGAGAGCGAGTGTGCATTGTTGTGTTGTGTGTTTTTGCATGTTTCTTGCAGTTTTCAGCATCCTCACCATCTCCAGCAAGCTCAGCAGGTACGCAACCCCTCTGTGCAAGCCCCTAGGTGTCGAGCTCGAGCTGTCATGACACACCGAAAACTGACCCTATCACGATTCTGAGTGCACCACGACACTGCGCAGGCTGAGAGCTCCTAGAATCACTAGCCAGATAAAAAAAATTTGCCATATCCTGGTCTATCGCGACACACTAAGGTATCACGACACACCCACCTATCACGACACACCGAGGTATTGCGACACACCCACCTATCACGACACACCGACCTATCGCGACACACCGAGGTATCGCGACACACCCGTCTATTGTGACATAGTGACCTATCACGACACACCGGTCTATCGCGACACACTGGCCTATCGCGACACACCCATCTATCGCGACACACCCACCTATCGTGACACACCGAGGTATCACGACACACCGACCTATCGCGACACATCGAGGTATCATGACACACCCATGTATCGCGGCACACTGACCTATCATGACACACTTACCTATCGCCACACACTGGCCTATCGCCACACACTGACCTATCGCGACACACCCATCTATCGTGACACACCCATCTATCGCGACACATCGACCCGAGCTATCGCGATACACCGGCCTCACGAATGATTTTTTGAGTGACTTAGGATAAGTTTTGGGCTTGTTTTCTAACACATTCGGACTACCTTAGAGCCTTACGAGTGGGCAACATACGGAGAAAATCATAAAAAATTCTGGAACCCTGAGAGCCTGTTTTGAACCCTAAGTGCCTGTTTGATCATAACTTCATCATACGAACTCTGATTAACGAGATTTTAGTCTCATTGGAAAGCTCCTTGAGTTTTAGAATCATATACGGAGTTTTAGAACATGTATTTTTAAGTTGGCCATTCTATAGGATTAAGGGATCATAAGAATTTGGGGGTACAGTGAGTTACTGCAAGGGGGGCTCATGTTTGTTTATGTGTGTTCATCAATTCATTGTAACTTAAGGCCATATTAACCTGTGAACCTTTGCAGGAACATTGTGCACAATCAAGGCAATTCAAAGCAAGCTAGCAAGGGTGAGTACCAAGCTTGGGAGAAGGCTTCCTAGGCTGGTGCAACAGTCTGAGCAACCAGAGGATTGAGGTTGGAAGTTCTCTCAACCCTCCTTCGTCAATTCCTAGCTTAGGCTAAGTACGACTTAGGTGTGGTAATTAATTAGGGCAACGTCAAGCACGAATCAAGTCCAAGGGAACTAATCAACTAAGTGCAAGCATTAAGTAGGACTTAAGTGCGAAAACCCTAAGGGACAAAGTAAACTTGAATCGATCACTTATCAAGTGTGAAATTCACTTAAATACTCCTGACGACGTGATTCCTAACAAGAGCTTAACATAATATTCAACTAAAAAGAACAAAGTGATTGGAACAAATTAACCTGCAATGAGAGTGTACTTGGGACCAAGGGGGTAGATAAACCAGGCATATGAACCTTAGGTCAGGAAGACACCTAGGTCGAGACAGAAAAAGCCTCAGATCCTCTGAAGCTAGTGTCAATCACACTGCTAGGTCTTGGGCCCAGCAGCTGAGCAGCTATTCAAACCAACCTAACTCTGAGTCTAGCGAATCCGAGACGTCTCAGGGTATTGAGAGGCCCACAGGAAGTTCAGGTGTGGCCTACCTACAAAAGGTTGAAGGTCCTTACAAAACTCAACTTGAATATCTTAGGACCAACTGATTAGGTGCTTACATTTATGAGGACGGTCTGAGAAGATCCGTAGTCCATATTAAAAACCCAGATCAACCTATTGGACTAGAACATCCAGTAGTGAAGTTTGAAAATGGCGCATACCTGGACAAAGAGGGAACTATGTATGTAGTCACTGATCACCCAGACAGGACAAACGAATTTGGTAATGTGATCCCAGAAAAGGACATAGGTGACATAGAGCAAGGGAACATGGGAAGAGAGCCCAGGACCCCTCAAGGTAAATCAGTCCTCACCAGAATCATGACACCAGAGTGGGTTCCCCAGGACAATAAGAGTATAGATTTGCTTTTAAATCGTGAAACCGATGAGGCTTTTTGGAGGTATAAGCCTGCCCAGCCTCATGAAGTAGGTGCTCTCACAATCTATGAGTTTAAAGACCCTGATAGCCCAGGCAAAGTAACCTACCTAGACAATACGTCAGAGAGGATCTTCGTGGTCACTAAGCATGGCAAACATGCCTACACATGGAAGGGTGAATTTGTTTTTCCCCAACCTCGGTCCAATGTGTCCTATAGCCACCAAGGAGCTGGGACCTCCCAAGCTCATGGAGCTCAAAGGGATAGAAGTAGAGACAGACCTGAGATAAGCTTTGCCAACCCCCTGGGAAGAGAAAGGATGAGAACAGAAATGGATAGAGATGAAACCGAGAGACCTAGAGTCCCAAGGAACCAAAGAAATGCTGATGACTTCCCTTTGCCAAGGCCAAGAGAACACACTACGACCCTGAGGCCAACTCAGCTAGTGAAGTCCATGAAGAATTACTTCAATGGCACTAGAGACCCTTATGACCATGTGGCAAAATTTAGGCAAGTCTTGAGAGCTGAACAAGTTGAGGACCTATTCACGCAATACAATGCCTTTGGTCTAACCCTTAGGAACACTGCCCTTACATGGTTTCAACCACTACATGAGAGGCAGTTTAGGAGCATAGAACAACTTTTAGAGGCTTTTGTCACTGAGTTCTCTAAGAGCGGCATATAGCATAATACCTCCTCCCTGATTCATAGCTTTAAGCAAACACCTCAAGAGACGGTCAGATTAGCAGGAAGACGGTTTAGACAATACCTAGAGAGGTGCCCGATGCCTGAGTTACCCACACCAGCGAAGCAAGTGGCTTCGTTCTTAGATGGATTGTTGAGCACCAAGCTCAAGTCATATGTGTATCTGAAGGACCCCAGAACTATAGAAGAATGCGTGCACGTGTGCATAGACATTGAGGATAATCTAGGCGAGGAGTTGGAGCTATCAAAAATCTACAAGGATTCGGATAGCTCTAGTAGCCTTACGTCTGGTCGATCCACATCTATTGAGGAAGTTGCAGAGAGGGTAGCTCAAAAACTAGGTGTCTCTAGCAAACAAATCCCTAGATTTGCCCCAATGAGGAGATGTTATACTTGTGGTGGCAACCATATGGCGAATGTATGTCCCATTATGGCTCAACCCCAAGTGAATCCTAATAGCCAGTACTGCACCATAGAACGGAGGTACACCAATCACACCGCACAAGATTGCCCATACAATAAGCAAGCAGTTAGGAAAACGTACCCTCAACCATACCCTCAACAAGGAAGATACCAGAATCAGTACCCACCTCAACAATCTGGTACACCACAGCAACCCTATCAAACCCAACAAAGGCCTCAACCCGTGTTAGTGCAACAACCCCGTGCTCCAACCAATGTGATTCTAGTAAAGTACAGAGCTGCAGAAGAGAATCTGAATAGAGCCATAGTGCTAGTGACACCATTGCTTTCTGAAAGTGATCCCGGTGATCATAGTTTTGACTCTACTCACATTGAAAGCCCGCAAGCTTATTACATGCGGTCACCTGAGCAGGACGAGTCATACTATTATGAGGACTTGAGTGAACCTAGTGGGGAGCTTGAGTATGCCAATGTCATGTACACAAACCCCAACTCTAGACCTCAACCTAGGCAGGTACGGCCCCCATTTCCTAGAGGACCATGCTTCAGATGTCAGGGAGATCACCTCATACATGATTGTCCACTGCCTACCCCTACACAACCTCAACCAGTGACAATTCAGGGCTTCTGTCAAGATTGTGAAAAAGAACTTCTCTTATGAGATTGCCCAAAGAACCCCAATAACCTACCAAAAATTACTCCTATCAACGTCATTGGACTAGTAGTAGACTCTATAGGAAGTGTAACTTCCACTGCCCCAATGCATGTGGTCACTAGAGCTCAAGCCTTGCAGCAAACTCAAGGAGTAGGGCAGGAAAAGAGTTCTGAGGTTAGTGAGACGGAGAGCATAACCAAGAAAAGAACAAGAGCTTGGAGAGATAGCCGGGAGAGAATGAAAAGACAATGGTCACAGAAAATGAGCGAACTTGAAGAAAGTTTGAGAGAAACCAAAGCAAAGATAAGTGAACTCGCATCTCAAAACCACTCTCACACTACCCCACCACCACCCTTTCCATCTCCCTCCAACCCATCACCTTCTATTCCCCAACCTTCTAATCCACCACACGTAACCCACCCACCACCCAGAGTAGGATCAGTCCTAGCCGATCCCACTCCTAAGGATCTAGACATGATGCTTAAAGCATATCAGGCCAGAATCCAAGAAGGGCCAAATGTGACAGATCATGACAAATGTTACCCTAGAGCCGATCTAGAAATAGAGAGAACAAAACTTTGTGCTAGGATGGTAGAATTGGCGCAAGCTATGTTTGAAGCCAGTCGCTTGTTCAATGGCTCTAGCTCCACTAGAACATCATTGCATTTTGATGGTCTATTAGATAGATTGGAAAGGCTACTAGCAAAGTCTGGAAATGAAGCCTCCTCCCAGCTTAAGGAGAGTGCAAGTGATAGAATAAGCATTCCTCCCCAGGAAGCATATGTGCCTAACTCCACTGAACCTGACACCTCTTCTTCTATGAATAGGTACTCACCAGAGTTCCTGAGAGAGATTCAAGAAGAGAAGTGGGCAAAGGAAAGTGAAGTCCCTCCTCCCATTGAACTTGTGGATGATGCACAAGATCAATTCCCATAGGACATCCCTTCTATTTATGAAGAGCAGGAGAGTGCCCACTCGCATGAAGGGTTAGACTTGGATTCTAATTCCTTGCAAGAGTTACCACATTTCACAGGCCCCTAGGAGGTTAAATGTGCTTGCATGAGAGCACCCACGGTCATGATAAGAAACGAAGATTTGATCATACCTAGGAATACAGAGGTAGTGAAGAACACTAAAGTGCAATGCAATCTCACTTTAGAAGAGCTACTCAAGGTTAAGCCGGAATTGTGGAAACATGTAGCCAAACAAGTGCCAAATGTAGCAAAATCTCGTTCCCAGGTAGGATCTCATAGAACAGTTCCAGAAATACCATTGGATAAGATAGGAGACATGAGCGAAGGAGAAAAAGGAAATACCTATCTCCCAGTTACCCATTAGGGATACACAACCAAGACAATTTTGGACTCAGGCGCAGGAGTTGCAATTGCTACCACTTCCCTATGGAAGCGTTGGGGCAAGCCAGCACTCCGGGCGACAAGAATGAAATTGCAGATGGCCGATGGTCATATTGAGAGGCCCTTAGGATTGCTAGAAGGAATAACTCTCACTACATGTGGTGTTGAGTTCGAGCATACTTTTGCTATATGCGACTTTAGCAAAAACCAAGCCTACGAGATGATTTTGGGGAGACCATTCATGCGACAGTTGCAATTGGTACAGGATTGGGGAACCAATTCATTGTATTTGCAACACTTAGGTGTTACAACCAAAGTCAATCTCAAGGATTACTCTCATAGAGACGTACTGCCTATTCAATGGAATCCCATCCATAGAGCCAAGGATGACACGGAGTCTGTGCACTCCATAGGATCAAGATCCTCATGGATGCATGAAGACAGCCACTTATGGATGTGCAAAGTAGCAGTAGAAGAAGAGAAGAGAGAACAAGCCAGGGATCTAGGTGCGAAGGAAACCCATAGATCAATTCAAGACCCAGCCTATGCACCTGTCGTATTCCCTGATGAAGAATTCAAACCTCACGGCTGGGCAAAGATTTTAGCAACAATGGATGTAGCCATCAATGAAGAACAATGGACACCCCACTGTGATGAGGATGGCTATGACATTTCAGTCTTCTCCATAGAGCCAATCATGGGAGACTCAATTTTAGAAGAATGCGAACCTAGCCCTGATGCATTTGAGGATGCAAGTGACTCTGATCTAGAGTCAATCATTATGGACTCACCTTTTGCATCAGATGAAGAATACTTCTATGAGGTAGAAGTTCATCCTCAGAAACATGGAGAGCTCACAAATGATGTAAGGTTAACCACAGAAGTGACTGCCAGAAGTGAAGTTAGGAAAAGGAAGAAGAGAGAAATCATACCATTAGAGGAAGAGTCTTTGTTTGAGGTTCCCGAAAACTTTAAAAAATATGAGATAGACGATACGAGAGTCATGATAAGAATGCCTAAACGTGAGGCACAAGTAGGATAGGCCTATGATAACAAAGAAACCACCAAGAAAATAGTTGTAGCCATAGAAGAGGGAGAAGAAAGATGCACATACATAGGGCATGACCTGAGGGAAGAAGAAGAGCAAGAGTTGATAGCTTTTCTAAGAGAGTACAAAGATGTATTCGCTTGGAGCTACAAGGATTTGAAAGGTGTAGACCCTGACATATGCTCACACACAATCCCCATGACCTCAGAGTCCAGGCCCTCTAAACAAAAGCCCTACACATACAATGACAACTACGCTGCGAAGATCAAAGAAGAGATAGATCGCTTGGTTGAAGCTGGATTTATCTATGAAATTGAGCACACTGAATGGGTATCACGAGCACCTATTAGAAACGGTAGCAGGCAAGGAAGTGTACAGCTTCCTTGATGGATTTTCTGGTTACAATCAGGTAGCCATTGCTCCAGAAGATCAGCATAAGACGGCTTTTGCCACAGAGTGGGGCATATTTGCTTTTGGGGTAATGCCATTTGGGCTTACCAATGCACCCGCTGCCTTTCAAAGATTGATGTGTCACGTATTTAAAGAGTACTTGAGGAAGAATTCGGAAGTCTATGGTGATGATCTTTGCACTCATTCCAACATTAGACAGACCCATATACCTGAACTCAGACAAATCTTTGACAAATGTAGAGAATATCAAGTATGCCTGAACCTAGAAAAGTGTGTTTTCATGGTCAGGCAAGGCAAAATTCTAGGACACATAGTGTCAAAGAATGGCATATCCAAGGATGAGGAGAAAGTGAGAGCCATTGCAAAACTACCTAGGCCAAGGAATGTCAAGGAGGTACAGGCCTTCATGGGGCATTGTGGTTACTACCGCCGATTCATTCACATGTATGCCGTCATTGCAAAGCCTTTGTATGCTCTTCTAACTAACTTTGAGTGGACTGATGAATGTGAGAACTCTTTCAATGAGCTTAAACGAAGATTATGTTCAGCACCAATCTTGACCACACCAAATTGGAACAAGCCATTCCATGTCCATGTGGATGCATCCAATTATGCTATTGGATGTGTGGTAGCACAACCTATGGGCGAAGGTAACATGGATCTTCCAATTGCCTATGCCAGTAGACAATTGAATGCAGCTGAACGAAATCATACCACCACTAAACGAGAAGGATTAGGCATGGTATATGCTGTTAAAAAGTTTAGACACTATTTGCTTGCAAATACGTTTAAAATTTTTACGGATCACCAAGCTCTACTGTACCTGGTAAACAAGCCATGCAATACAGGTAGATTAGTAAGATGGTTCCTCTTACTAATGGAATACAACTTTGAGGTTGTGGTGAGGAAAGGCAAGACCCACCTGAGAGCAGATCATCTCTCAAGGCTCACATCAGGAGAGGCTCCACAAGGAGTGTCAGATGACTTACCTCATGCTTACTTGTTTAATTTGGAGGTTGTACCTCAGTGGGCTAAGCCATTAGTGCCAATATTGACATACGGGTCCAATCACCCGGTAATACACACAGAAGATAGAGAGGTAGTAAGAGCTCAAAAGTATCATATCTTGGCAAGAAGTATGTACAAACATACGGAGCAAGGAGTATTAGCCTGATGTGTGGAAGAGGATGAGTATGCTAAATGGTTGCAATTAGCACATATAGGTGCATTAGAGCAACACTACTCAAAACAACGAACCCTACAGACACTAAGGAGACTAGGAGTGCATTGGCCAACTATGGAAGTTGATGTCCATAGAATGTGCAAAGAATGCCCAATCTGTCGCACTAAACCACCAGTGGAACATGCTACTCTTTATCGAATATCTTTAGTACCAGATTGGAGTGAACCATTAGTAGCCTTTCTGAGGACGAAAACATTCCCTCAAGATATGACTTTGGCTAGACAAAGGAGTTTGGAACAAGAAGCCTTAGATTACGCAATCATTGGTGATAATTTATACAAACGTGGTAAATATGGTTACCTAAGACTGTGCATCCATGAGAGCGAATACCTCAAGATATTAGAGACTGCTCACCAAGGTGTAGCAGGAGGACACTTCGGTCCAGATCGGGTGATCAAGGCAATACTATTTGCAGGATTTTGGTGGCCCACCCTTCACATGGATGCACATACCTACGTGAAGAGGTGTGAGGTTTGTCAGCGGACTCAGTATCCTATACGCAAGGATGAGATGCCATTGAAACTTATGATGGGTGGACGTGCATTCTCTAAGTGGGGAATAGACTTCGTAGGTCCTATTAATCCCCCAAATAAGGGTTCACATGCTGAGTATATCATTGTGGCCACAGACTATCTAACCAAGTGGGTAGAAGTGAAAGCCACTACAAAGAATGATGCTCAAACAACAGCAAAGTTCTTATTTGAAAATGTGTTCACTAGATATAGATTGCCAATAGAATTAGTGAGTGATAGAGGCACACACTTCTTGAACGAAGTCATAGAAAACCTTCTCCAAGAATTCTTGGTGATACATAAGAAGTCTGCCCCCTATCATCCACAAGCTAATGGCCAGGCTGAAAGCACAAATAAGATTTTATGCAATGTATTGACCAAAATACTAAATAATAAACACTCTGATTGGAACAAACAACTACACCATGCTGTTTGGGCATACCGAGTTGCCTATAAAACGGTACTCCAAGCCACTCCCTTTCAAATGGTTTTTGGCCAAAATGCAGTGCTACCATTGGACTTCTTGATACCTACATTGAAAGTAGCACAAGAGCATGAGTGGACAGGGCACGAGCTCTCCTCTAGAATCTTTGATCTTGAACGATTATGTGAAACACGATTGAGAGCGGCAGCAGGAATATACACAACCAAGAAGAGGCAAAAAGCATATTTCGACGCACATGTGAAGGATAAGGGTTTAAAAGAAGGGGACCTAGTTTTGGTCTACACCTTGAAGCAACATGCACGGAAATTAGAGAAGAGAGGCTATGGACCTATGATAATCAATAGAATCTCCACAAGTGGAGCAGTACAATTAGCCACTCTAGAAGGCGATGTTCTCCCTAGCTACATAAGCGGGTGCAGAGTCAAGTTATATCAAGAACCCCTAACTGAAGAAATGCTCAATCGACTCAATACTGCAAAGAAACGTAAGGAAGAGGAAAAGGAATTCGAGAAGAAGCACAGGCCGAAGCTTTAGAATGCATTCGACGAATGAAATTGAGAAGGCAAGGTAGAGATCAACCCATGATTGACGCTCATGAAGCTCTAGGTTATCACATAGCCATGTGCGAAGCTTCAGGTGAGCAGTCCCATAAGATAGTTGATCGATGATCTTTTGTGACCCTAGAAGTAGGACAAGGAGAGAGTGCAAGGACCATGAGAGCTTTAATTGATTCAGGAGCAGCCACTAGTGCAGTTTGGCTTTCTTACTGCCAACAATTGCAATTGGAGGTAAAACCCCTAGAAGCATATCTAATAGGATTAGGAGGTGTTGAAACCCCTTGCATGGGAGAGGTGGAGCTTCCCCTCTACATTCAAGAGGTCCTTATGCCAACCAAAGTGCTAGTATGTGAAGACGAGGATCTTACCAAACCTCTTGTCTTGGGCCAAGACTGGATCTATGATCACGCAGTCAGCCTCAACCTAAGAAGTGGAATTCTTCAGGCTTGGGTAGGCCAAAGCCGTCTCACGATTGAATTAGAAAATCTAGCACTCAGGCCATTAGAAAAGGCACCAACTCCTGGTCCCTCCAGGAACCCTCTTGACGATAACCATGCTATTATTGTCCAAAGTTCTATGGTGCACAAGATTGTCACTCTTGACGAAGGAACAGAAGTCAATGAGGAGTTCCCATTTGTTCCAAAGAAGATTCGAGAAAGGCAGGCTGAGCAACACACAACACTAAGGAGACCGATGATCAAGAAGCATGTGCACCAACTTGGGCAATATGAAGTACCTCGTGGCATGAAGCAGATTTGGATACGCAAAGGGGACAAAACCATGACTCCAGAGACAGGTTCTCAAGAAAGCATCAAGCGAGCCACACCATCAAGGACTAAAACAAAGGAGTTCCCTAGGCAACACTCTAGACACACCCTTTCTATTTGGGTCCCTAAGCGGTCAATGAAGGCTATCCCCACTCCTAGACAGATATGGGTGCCCAAGGCCTACTTACGAGCTCAAATAGCTTCACCTCCAGTCACTAGGATAAATCAACACTCACAAGTACTCTTGGCAAACAGCTCAGGGAAGATACCTACACCTCACACTGCTACACCTTCGGTCAAACCTAGAAATGTCTGGAAATGGGTACCCAAAAGGTCCCAAATCCGGCACAATCTAGTTCATAAATCTTTACCTGTCATCAGCTCTAAGAGCTACGAATCCTAAATCAAAGTTTGGAGACTTAAACCCTGTATCAAACCCCTGACCCAATTTTGTAAATCCATCCACTCTGATGTAGGTGCATTCTCAGTACATTGCATATCCAAAGTATGCACCTAGGATGACACTAACCACTAACCACCACTCACATCTATCACAAACACGTCACCTCTAACCACTAACCATCTGGATTGTCATGTTAGTATTGTGGAGGGAATAGCATTACTTCCTCTTTCCTATGTAGCACTAATGTGCCCTTCTTCTTCTAGCAGATAAGCATCAGAAGTTTCATGGGAGCAGCAGCAGGCACGAGCTTCCAGGCAGGCACGAGTACTCAAATGAATTGGGATACCATGCCTATGGAGGTCCCACTGACAGCAAGGCCTGAACAGTTTCTAAATGTGCCAAGAATTCCCATCTCGGATCCACCGAGTGGCCTAACAGAAAGAGTGAAAGGACATTCCCATTGGTTCAATGAGATGCCAGGAGATTTGGGAGATGGAGACCACATCTAGGAGTCCAAGTTGGAATTCGGAGGAGTCAGGTGGACATTTCAATTCTTCTCACGTGAATTTGAAGCATTACAAAATGTGGCTCCTCTTCAAGATATTTGGCAGAAAGCGGGGTTACAGGATTATTTTTGTGCATCTCTGCCTAAACCTGATTTCCTTAGGTGCTATTACTTGATTGCCCCTCTGAAAGCGAGGAGATAAAGATCAGTCAGGCACATTCTTGGTGCCCTCCCTATCAAACCAGGAGGAAATGAAAAAGTTTGAGTTGAACATAACTTTAATCAGGGAAGCCCTTCAGATGTACGACACACATGTACCCTCCGATCGAGATCCTTTGATACCGGAGTCTATGAAGAACAGTAAACTCAAGAAGTTGAAAGAGATGTGTGCCCTCACCCCGAACATTGCCATACCGTTGAGAATGTGCCTTCAACACTTCGCATTTCCGACTCAAGATCGATTCACTCAGCCTCACAAAAAGATTTGGTACGGGCTATACCTAGCGGAGACAGGAAGTCTACCTATTAAAATGCCAGTGTGGATCCTTGACCAATTGTATGAAGTAGGCAAACGAGGCGTGAGGAAGCCTACTTTGAATGGTTGCCGTGCGATTACAAGAATTATCTACAGATGCCTTGCCTATGATGTGCCAATCGCACGGGCCCTTAAGTACTCACAGTTGGAATTCTTCCAGGGATGAAAACCAGGGGTTCAACCAGCCAAAAGAATGTGTGGATCACTTTCACATGTTCCAATTCCTCGCGACTCCACCACAAAAATCTCCCTTGGAGAAGAAGCCCAAGTAGCCCCATTCACAATACATCTCCAACGACCACAATCAGAGGGCGTGGTACAACCCACTCCATCAGCCCCTCCACTACCTTCGAGTGCTGAGCTTGCATCCATGGCTACATTGGGAGAGGATACATCCTTCGACTTTGAGAGATTTTCACAAACAACACAGTTACTCCCTACCACCACTCAAGAAGATGTTCACATGGCTAGCACAACTAACCTTGATGAACCAGATGTAAATATACAGACACCATCTCCACCATCACCTCCCATCCAGCCCACCGAACCCCTCACTACTGGTATTCCTGAACAACCAATATCCACCCTCAATGAACCTATATCGCACACCACCATTTTGTCATCCTTACCTATCCCTACCTCTATCATTGTGGGTCCATCTTCCCAACCTCATATAGGTCATCCTGCCACCCATCAAACCATCATAGGTCACCCTTCTTTTCAACCAGCTCTTGGACAGCCACATGTCCCTACCCAAACACTAACACACCCATTTACCTTCACCACCACATTTCCGACTTACCAACCCCTACCCATTGTGCCCCTCTTAACCTCCTCAGAACCAACACAAACCACCCTGCCTCCATTCTTGGCAAACCTTGTAAATATAGTTCAAAAAATTGAAAATCATAATAGAAAGTCCCTTTCCCACCCCACCTCCCCCACATTCATGACCACCACTAACACACCACCCACCATTCCAGTGTTCACAATTCACACTTCACACATGATCACATCCGACCCCATGGACATTTCACCCTCCACAGGACCACTAACCACCACGTTTGTCTCAACATCACCACTTGTAACTTCACGCACATCACCACATACCCTCACAATCAACACCATATCCACCTTTCCCTTCCCCAATTCCCAACCCCTTGCATCTTTCACCTCCACCTCTACATCCACCTCATTTATTCATGCACTAGACACCATGCTAGAAGCCGCCGCCCAGCTTAAACAGGAATACAGGTTATTAGAAGAAAACAATAAGGAGCTTTGTACTCTGTCATCCCACCTCCATACACGTGTCAATGCCTTGGAGTTGAGTAATACAACATTACAACATGAGGTGACCGCCCTCCAACAATCGAATGCAGAGCTTGAAGCCAAGTATATGGAGACGGGTAAGGCTATGGAAGAACAACTCAGAGATCAGCTGGCCCGCAATGCTGGACTACAAAGAAACATGGCTTTACTTTGCCGCCACCTAGCAGCTGCCCAAGAAGAGAACAGAAGATTACAACAAAAAAATCAAGACCATCTCGAAGCAGCCATAGAAAACACTCCAGGGGCACCCGTAAACCCTGATAGCTTCCGGGCTATCCCCTCAGAAAGTATCCAGCAAATATTGGAAACCTATGCCAACCTCTTGGAAGCACACGACCAATTGGAAGACCAGGTAAAGGAACTACAAAGATCCCAAGTGCCCCTACCACACCCCAAAGAACTTAAAGAGATGGTCAATGCTGCTACTTCACCAAAGCCTGAATCTTCGATGGCCAACGAGGTACTTGATCTACGCCAAGAAGTTGCAGAATTAAAGATTAAGTTGTTACAATATGCCCCCTCTCCACCTGATCAACCATCAGAGGAAGAAGCAATAACCATTTCGGTGGAAGAGACCTTTGAAGATAACTATGAGCCTCAACCACTTCCAAGAGGTAGAATCACTGACGAGGGACAGGACACTTACGAAGAACCCCCTGCTGCCTGGATGAAACAAGTAGAAGAAATGGGGCCCACGCACAAAGAGCGTATCTCCACCCAGATGATGGCCATGAAAACTATCAAGGATACAATACTTCAGTCGGAATATTTCAGGCACTTGGCTCCTAGGTGACTGATAACTAGTTCAAAGTTGCAATATAAGCCCTACTTTGTATTGTTGGCAGACTACAACGCGGAGATCAAATGCAAAACCAACAAGTACCCTACTTTCGCAACATAGTTCGAACCATAGGATATTCCAGAGGAAGCCATAAAAGGGGCCATATTCCAACCCATCTCGAGGCAAAAATTACTGGAGACTTATTCGAAACTGCTACGAACATGGGATCACGCTCCCATGCATTTGAAATATAACCCTTGCTTTGGGCGAGTACAAAGAAGAAGATCATGGAAAGCATTTGCCATCAAGGTTCAGAATAATGCAAATTGCAAACAATGGCTCAATTACCCCTCAATTGCACCACCAACAGGCACACCAACAGTAGCCTACATGATGGCTACCATCAGACATTGGATGCCATGCCTACACCCCATGCCTGATGTTGTTGTGCAGATGATGCTCAAAATCCTGCACATGATGCAAGTAGTGTTAAAGACTTTCTGCAATGTACGTAATATCCAGCCTCCAATTTCGGGCTTCACAAATGGTAATTATGATTTACTTTATGATATGAGCACGACCCCGAGTATTCGAGTTGCTTATGCATGGAATGCACGAATAAGATATCTCCCTGCTTGCTACAAGCAAACTTTTGATGACATGTTCACCACGGGGTTTTGGGAGTCACACTCAGAAGTGTTCGCACCACGCCCAACTCATCTGCTACAATTATTCGCGTGCGAACAAACAATGCATTCAGAGCTCTACACACGCCACAACCTGACATGCCTGGCGCAATTAATTGGGATGCCCTTCAGAGAGACCTGGTCAGGGGACTACGGATTAGAGAACAGGAATTGGCAACCGACATACTACAGCACTACATCGATCAAACTGTGGAGCAAGGGTCTGTCAGAGATGACAGACGCTAGGGGGGGAGAGTGTTGGCATCATACGGGAAGAAGCACGTACGGGCATACATGGAGATCTAGCACTAAGGCAACCCATGAAAATTTTTCCAATCCCTACATCATTTTAAAAGTGATTCTCATCACTAAAAACCAATGTAAATACCGTTTCACCTTGTTATAGCTCCATTTTGTACAAACCGAGGAGTCCTCGAGCTTGAGGAGCCTTAGGAGTAACTGCCTACCAATTTTCATATTTTTTAGACCTCGTTTGAGCCCTCAAATAAGCCCTGGAACCTAATTTTTAACTAGGCCGGACACTAGGTCTGGACAGGGCCAAAGCTAGTCAAAATCTATAAATAGAGCTAGAGAGCTCATTTTTGGGGCTACTTCTTGTAGATTTGAGCTTGTATGAGAACTTTTTGGCAATAGAAGTGATTCCATTGTATCTCTCTCTTTGTTCTTGCCGTGTGTGCGCGTGTGTGTATGTGTGTGCATGTTGGTGTGCTTCTCACTCACACATGTGTGCCTTCATTTGCTCAAGGTCTTCATACCATCCTCATGTCTTCCCAGATTGACATTAAAGGAGGTGCTACTCATCACTGAGCTACAGAGGGAAACTAAGTTGATTAAATTAAGCTTACATAGGAATTGACTTAGAAAGGTTATAGAAATAATGGTGATGAGCCAATTGGCTAGGACAAACCTTGAAATTCCTATGCCTCATTGTAATAAGTCCAAATAACTCCACTTTAGTGGAATAACTTCAGTTTAACATCCCTCTTATGAAATTTTAATTTCCATGAAACCCATAGCATGCCTAATCATCAAGGTCAAGGACTTAAGTGATAGTTCAAAAATTATCTCATTAAATTTTAATTTCTGTGAAACCCATAGCATTCCTAATCATTAAGGTCAAGGACTTAATTGATAGGTAAAAAATTATCTCTTCTTAAACCACGATGGAATGGTGGTAGCTTAGAGTGTCTATTATCAAACTCTAAGGAAGAGGAAATAAGAGAATTTGGATTATGCTTGAAGATGTGAGAATCAATACTATATGAATAATTATATGTTATTCTTTAATATTCTTTCCAATAATCATGAAAAGTATGCTAAAAATGTCATCTTTTCAAAGACTCAATTCCTCATTCATGGAAGTTTTTTAAGACCTAAGAACTATTTGGAGTTTTATACAACTCTTACTGACTAATGGAAATTTCGAGGAATAGGTTAAAAAGAGGGTTGTAAAATAACCTTAACACCATTTACTTATTTCCTAGGAGTAGAATATTGAAATAGTGAGAGGTGCTACCATCTTCTTTAGATTAAGTGTTTCATTGATAGATGAATTATTCTTTTGGACTTCAGATATTTGGTTATGTCCAAAGATAATATCTAGTATGAGGCAATAAGCTAGCTCTATTATCATGTCACATAAGAATAGTTTCTCAACATACAATTGAAGAAAGGAATATTTGAAAAGTCAATATGTAAGACTAATTCTATTCAATTTTGTATTACCATTATAACTTGATGAGTTCACACAAGCACCAAATAGGCTCTCCAATGGAAATAACAGTTATATGTCTAAGAAGTAAAAAATCTTACTTAATTATACTAGATGAAGGATTGATCCCAAGGTTAAAGCTAAAGTTACCTTTACTGAAGTGGAAGTGTAAGTAGGATGGTATAAGATTTCTAGGCTTACACTACCACTAGTGGATTCAGTGATATTGGATTTATGTGTAATTCAAGCTTGAACTTGGGGAAATATCTTCAATAGCTTAAATGAGAGAAAGGTAAAAACTCTAAATAGTTCTTTGAACCAAGGGAATAATAGATTATTGAAAATAAATAAAGTCTTTCAAACTCTAAAAAATAGTAATGAAAAGAGCAAAATTTCCAATATCCTCTCAAGTAGTTTGCAAGGAAGAAAAAGTTTTAAGGAGGGGGGAAGTTCTCAAGTCCCCATACCTTATGATATAAAAAAATCAAATAATTTATAATAAGGATATGAGATCAATAGATTGAATATATTTGGAGTACTTCCTTGCACTCAAATGCTCAACTTCTTTCATTGCATCTTCCAACCTATATGAGGTTCCTGTTGCATGTTCCAACCAATATGTAGATGAAGAGTCTTATAAACAATATGGATTATGAGAATCCTGAGTGGTTTTGGAAAAGATATAAAGCAAATCCTAAAGAAATCTTGATGCTTCATGTGATAACACATTTAAGTTTTGGATTGAAATAATAAAGTCCTAAGAAAAAATATTTACTGAGTGAAGCATATAAGTTAGATCCCCAAGAAAAACCCATGGGTTAAACATTGAACATGAGATTTGGAAAAAGGTATCGAATTGAGAAAGATCTATTCTTATCTCTCACTAAGTTAAATAGAGAAAACAAGCCAAAAGGACCAAGAGGGTCAAAGGTCAAGTCGAATTGTAAGTCTAATGAGATAAGTTACAAAACCTAAAATGGTCAACCAAATATTCTTGAAAATATGGTAAGATTATTTGTGGTGTATCCAAAGCACCTTAGTCTTTGCTCTCCTAATTTGGTACCATAGATCCTAGCATATGATTTAGAGAGCCTTAAAGAGGGAAATATGAAAGTACAGAGATGTAATTTTGTGGATACGATAAAGAACACACTAGGATGAGATGATCAGAATGTTGGAGTTTGAGGTGTATGCAAGCACACAAACAACACAAGGAAGAAAAACAAGTTTGGAGCACACCACAACTGATGGAGAGTGTTAATCTCCAAAAGAACAACCTACTCTTGAACTTAGAGCACCTCTATATCAAGATTAAGTCAAAACCTTCACCAATTTAAAAGATCAATGACCAAATATCAAATTCTTGAACAATTTGTGAAGAAGGAGATTACTTGGAAAGTCTGCTGCATATATCTTTCTCATTGACTGAGTAAATGTGTAAAGTTTTTGATGAAACTTTGCACAAGGTGTCGCCTAAAGATTGCGCACCTCCTCCAAGTCAAATCACTCCAAAAGATTCAGTAGATCTTGAGAAATCTACTTCACAAGTTACCTATGTCTAAATCTGCACTTCTGAGAAGTCGATTTGGACACCCCTAACTTCTTAGCTTTAGTTCTCACAATGTCGAACCCGTTTGATCAAATCCTTTTAGCTATAGATAGCTTATCTCTCAACTTAGATTTTGAGCTATCATATGTGTAAAACTTTACACTGTGCACTGAGCACTACTCATTTCATTGAACTCGAAATCTGCGCCTGTTTCAGAAGACTGTGAACATTCTTTACATATGAATGTTCCTACACACAATTCTCTTAACCTGATTACAATTGGAAGCAGAAATTTTGTACAGAGATCAATCAACCCTAGACTTAGACTTGTACAAAAGCATTCCACAGAATATCTACCACAGAAGGAGAAGACACGAAAACTTCGGGCGGAACTTTTTCTTCTATTCCTCAGAAAATTAGAATTGAGTTGTGAGACAGACTTCTTCTCATTCCTATGAACTCTAATGAGTCTTACAACTTACAAATGCACTATTCTCATACTCTCCTATTGTCTCCCCCATTGTATCCCCATTGCCCCGACATTTTTCCAAAGTATTTATAGGCAAATATGTACAAGCTTATAAGTAAACAAAAGTATAAGTGATCTATGTCTTCACTAATGTACATATGTGTACATATCATTCATCCTGTGAATGTAACCACCTTCTTTGCTTCAAGACTTGATCTTATCTCCATCTTTTTGTCTTCCAAACTTCGATTGGTGATTGGTCTGCACCAACAGCTCCCCCTCAATCATCAATTGAGGTTTCTCTTATCTTCTTTATACCTGCCATATCTTTGAACTTCTGTAACTTTGGTCCATCCAAACTCTTTGTAAGCATATCAGCTATCTGATCTTTTGTTGAAGTATGTATAACTTCAATCTCTTTATCCATCACCTTCTCTCTTAGAAAGTGATACTGTATCTCAATGTGTTTGGTCCTGGCATGAAAAACAGGATTAGCAGCTAGATATAATGAACTCATGTTATCTCCATAAATGATAGGTATGCTCTGTATAGTGTCAAAACTCTTCATGAGAGTCTTAAGCCATATCACTTCTTTTGCAGCTTCAACCATGCCTTTGTACTCTGCTTCTGTAGATGACAAAGCAACTGTATGTTGCTTCTTTGAGCACCAAGAGATTAACTTATCTCCCACATAACACATGTATCCATAGGTTGACCTTCTATCATCTGGATTGCCTGCCCACTCTGCATCACTATATATTTTGATATTTTTATCTGATGTAAAACCATAATACAAACCCTCTTTGAGTGTTCCCTTAATGTACCTCAACACTCTTCGACCTGCATTCCAATGCTCTTTCCTAGGACAATGCATAAATTGAGACAACACCCCAACTGCATATGATAAATCAGGCCTAGTTAATGTAGCATAGATAAGACTACCAACCAAACTCTGATATTGTTTCATGTCCTTGAACTCTTCACCTCCAAATCTGCTCAATTTATGATTCACCTCCATTGGAGTAGGTGCTATTCTGCAATCATTCATTTTAAACTTGGTTAACAAATTCTTCAAATATCTTTCTTGAGTCACATACACTCCATGTTGAGTGTATGAAATCTCCATGCCCAAGAAGTATGACAAATCTCCCAAGTCACTGATTTTGAACTCTTTCTCCATTTGCTTCTTTAGGCTTTGTATGCCTTTCTCATCTGTACCTGTAAGAATTATATCATCAACATATATACATATGTAAATGAACCATCATCACTTGCTTTGACAAGCAAGCTACTATCTGCTTTAGATACTTGAAATCCAAGTTCCTTTAAGAACTTTACAAGCCTATAGTTCCATGCCCTTGGGGCCTGCTTCAAGCCATATAAAGCTCTGTTGAGCTTACACACATAATCTGGATATCTTCCATCTCTGAATCCTTGAGGTTGCTCCATGAAAACATCATCTGAAATATAACCATTCAAAAAAGCATTCTTCACATCTAATTGACACAATTTCCAACCTTTGCATGCAGCAATTGCTATGAGTGTTCTAATGGTTGTCATCTTTGCCACTGGACTATAAGTCTCATCATAGTCAATACCATATGTCTGAGCAAACCCTTTAACAACAAGTCTAGCTTTGTACCTAGACACACTTCCATCTGCAAATCTCTTTGTCTTATAAACCCACTTGCATCCAATGATCTTCTGACTATTTGGTTTTGGAACCAAATCCCATGTTTGATTCTCCATCAATGCATCATATTCTTCCTGCATAGCTTTTTCCCAAATCTCTTTACCTTTTGCCTCTTCATATGTAGAAGGGTCTTCATCTGCTTTAACCATGTAAGCATAATCCTTAGTAGTCAAGAATGAAGTATCATAGCTATACCTTGTAGGTTGCCATTTGTGCCTTGTAGACCTCCTGAGTTCTCCACTTCTTGAGGTGGTTCTTCACACTCTGGATCAAATCTTGGTGTCTCTTCCACTTCAACCTGCACTTCATGATTCTCTTGTTCATCAAATATCTGAATCTTTGATTTACCTTTCCTTTGGCTCACAATTTCTTCATCATCTGTATTAATATTGATAGTACCTGCATACCAAGTACCTTGCTCATCAAATGTAACATCTTTTGATACAAGAAAATGTTTTGTGGATGGATTCCACAACCTGTATCCCATCTGCTTATCATCATAACCAATAAACACATATTTTTCAGCTTTAGGTTCCAGTTTATGCCTTAATTGTGATGGCACATATGCATAGGCCAAACATCCAAATACTTTGCAATGGTCTAATGTAGGTCTCTTACCCCACCATGCCTCATATGGTGTCATACCCTGCAAGGCTTTACAAGGTAGCCTATTGACCAAATAAGTAGCTGTGTTTACAGCCTCAACCCATAAATAATTTGGGCAATTTTTCTCCTTCATCATGGACCTTGCAAACTCAACAAGAGTCCTATTCCTCCTTTCTGCTACACCATTTTGTTCAGGAGAGTACCTGCAAGTAACCTCTCTTTTTATGCCTGCATTCCACAAGTAATCACTGAACTCATTAGAGAAATACTCTCCCCCTCCATCTGACCTTAGTCTCTTCAATTTATGTCCTGTAATTCTCTCTGCATACATATGATAATGTTTGAAAGTATTGAATACTTCTGACTTATCTTTGATCACATAGATAGTGATCCATCTGGTAGCATCATCAACATAAATCACATAATACCTTGATCCATTGATACTGAAATCCTTTGATGGTCCCCACACATCTGTGTGTACCAACTCAAGTTTCTCTGAATACATAAACCCATGCTTAGAATAGGGTTGCTTATGAGCCTTACCTAATTGACATGCCTCACATCTGTATGTCATATGTTGACCTGCAACATTAGGCAATCCAAGCACTGAGCCATTATTAATCATGTCCTTAATACCTCTTTCATTGAAATGTCCAAGCCTCTTATGCCAAAGATCTAACTCAGAGATCTTATGTCCTCCATAAGTGAACAAGGCATGACCAACATTACCTTGAATCTTCAATGTGAACAATCCTCCTTCTTTCTTCCCTGAAACAATTTGTTTATACCCATCGCTAGGGTCTTCCACAAACACTCCTTCATTAGTGAACCTCACTTCATAACCTGTTTCCACAATTTGTCCTACACTTATCAAATTCTTAGGAATTGTAGGAACATACAAGACCTTACTCAATAAGGTGCTACCATCCTTGGCCTTCACTGATCCAATTGACTTCACATTATGCTTTGTATTGTCACCTGTTTGAACAACATGATTAGATACCTTATTCTCCAAATCAGTCATCAATGCTATGTTACCACTCAGGTGATTGCTACACCCTGAGTCAATGTAGAAGACTCTTTGATCTTCACTCTGCCTTTCACAAGTTGCATTCATTATCAATGTTGAATCTTCCTTTTGATCTGAAGCATAATTGTAGTAGGTATTGTTATATTGTTGACTTTGGAAACCTCTTCCTGCATTTCTTCCAAAGTAACCCCTACTACCTCTACCTCTGAAATTACCTCTTTGATTTCTGCCACCTCTTCCTCTTGAATTATAGTTTTGATTATATCCACCATTACTCTGAGTGTTATGCCAACAATCATTAGCTAAATGATTTGTCTTACCACAAAACCAGCAAGCTTTGGATCCATCTTTGTTACTCCTGCCTCTTCCTCTACCTTTGCCACCTCCTCTTCCTCTTAGGAAGTTGGCTTGACTAGTTGTGCCTTCTTCTTCATTTGCTTGTTGCTTTCCTTTGTTAGTTTTCTTCTTGTCTTTAGAGTACATTGCATGACCTGCACTCTTGTCAACATCTCCTTTGATATCATTCTCAAAAGTTAGCATATGTCCTAACAATTGATTCAAATCAGGATTGAAATGATCCAATGAAAGTTCTCTAGATAAAATAAAAGGCTTCCACTTCTCATCACCTCTTAGTCCTGTGAGAATTTGCCTTACCAATTTATCTTTTTCAATGTCTTCATCCACTGCTCCTAATGCATCTGCAATGTCCTTCATCTTTGTCACATAATCAGATATTGATTGTGAAGCCTTCTTCTTGAAAGTAGTAAACTCTGCCCATAAAGATGCCTTTCTTGACTTTGTAGTGTTTTGGAAATGCTCCTCCAAAGCATTCCATATTTCACTTGCACTTTCAAGACCTCTAATGTGAGGTAGCAAGTAGTCATTGACTGCCATATAGATAATGCTCCTAGCTTGAGCATCTCTCTTCATCCAATTCTTCAAATCTGACAATTCCTCCCTAGTTGGAACACTAGGATCTCTGAATTGAGGCTTTTCTTCTTCTCCTATAATATAGGCTATCAAATCTTTGCTCATTAGATGGGCTTCCATCCTCATTGACCATGCAGGATAATTCTCTCTATCCAATTTCTCTATCTGAAGAGAATCTCCCATCCTTCCTTTACCTGTGTACTGAATTCTTCAATCTTTATAAAGTATAAGGTTACCTTTACTTCAAATGACACTCCTTTTGTCCTTCTTGATGTCCTATGATCTCTTCTTCAAGCTTTTCCTTCAGGCTTTCACCTTTTAATCCTTCAGATGTTGAATTCTTTGCAACTGCAGCAGTCGAGATCCTCCATTTCTCAAATTTGATGTTTCCTGCTCTGATACCACTGATGGAGAGTGTTAATCTCCAAAAGAACAACCTACTCTTGAACTTAGAGCATCTGTATATCAAGAGTAAGTCAAAACCTTCACCAATTTAAAAGATCAATGACCAAATATCAAATTCTTGAACAATCTGTGAAGAAGGAGATTACTTGGAAAGTCTGCTGCATATATCTTTCTCATTGACTGAGTAAATGTGTAAAGTTTTTTATGAAACTTTGCACAAGGTGTCGCCTAAAGATTGCACACCTCCTCCAAGTCAAATCACTCCAAAAGATTCAGTAGATCTTGAGGAATCTACTTCACAAGTTACCTATGTCTAAATCTGCACTTCTGAGAAGTCGATTTGGACACCCCTAACTTCTTAGCTTTAGTTCTCACAATATCGAACCCGTTTGATCAAATCCTTTTAGCTATAGATAGCTTATCTCTCAACTTAGATTTTGAGCTATCATATGTGTAAAACTTTACACTGTGCACTGAGCACTACTCATTTCATTGAACTCGAAATCTGCGCCTGTTTTAGAAGACTGTGAACATTCTTTACATATGAATGTTCCTACACACAATTCTCTTAACCTGATTACAATTGGAAGCTGAAATTTTGTACAGAGATCAATCAACTCTAGACTTAGAGTTGTACAAAAGCATTCCACAGAATATCTACCACAGAAGGAGAAGACACGAAAACTTCGGGCGCAACTTTTTCTTCTATTCCTCAAAAAATTAGAATTGAGTTGTGAGACAGACTTCTTCTCATTCCTATGAACTCTAATGAGTCTTACAACTTACAAATGCACTATTCTCATACTTTCCTATTGTATCCCCCATTGTCTCCCCATTGCCCTGACATTTTTCCAAAGTATTTATAGGCAAATATGTACAAGCTTATAACTAAACAAAAGTATAAGTGATCTATGTCTTCACTAATGTACATATGTGTACATATCATTCATCCTATGAATGTAACCACCTTCTTTGCTTCAAGACTTGATCTTATCTCCATCTTTTTGTCTTCCAAACTTCAATTGGTGATTGGTCTGCACCAACAACAACACTCAATGAATTACCAAGTGAAACGTACAAAGATAAATAACCTCTTAAGGTTATAACCATATGTACAATTTGGGGGAAAAGAGCTCCTAAAGAGGGAGAGAAGTGCCCCAACAGTGCTAAGTGTTTTCATACACATCACTACCAAAATATATCAACAAATCCCCCCAGAGAGTGATGCAATGAATAAGGAGCTAGTAGTCATCTACAAGGAAGTGCGAAGCTATGTGGAAAGAGATCAATCCACAAAAGGAAGTAATCCCAAAGCTTTGCACAAAGCTTCAAACGTCTCCCTAGGCAGAGCCTTTGTGAAAAGATCTACAATGTTATCCTATGTGGGAACATATGACAAACTAATCTCTCTAGTGGAGAACCTCTACCTCATAAAATGATAGTGTACCTCAATGTGATTTGTGCGAGCATGGAACATAGCGTTCCTTGCAACTCATAATGTGCTCCGACTCTCAGTGAAGATGGTGGTGACAAAAGACTAGCCAACACCCACATTAGCCAAAAGGCATATGAGCCACACACACTCAATAGTCATGTGAAAGTTGTCTTATACTCATCCTCACAACTAGAAGTGGCCACAATAGGCTGGATCTTTTTCAACCAAGATATGCATGAGCTACCAAGCATGAAGCAAAAACCACTCATGGATACACGTGATAACAACCATCCTACTTAGAGGAAAAAAGCATGTAAATTTGGTGGTAAAAAATCCCCCTTGGGATAAAATAATCCAATTAGTTGGATACCACTGCAAGTAGTGAAATATGCACTTAACCATCTGCTTATGCTTGAGAATTGGGCAATGCATAAACCTTCTCATTTGTGACACAACAAATCAAATATTAGATGGATTCGTGGATAAGTAAATCAAGCATCCAAGAACTTAGTGATAGAGAACAACTTCAATTTCATCTCTAGCATCATGAAGACTCAACTATAAACCTATTTGCATAGGGTTGGCAATAGGTTTGCAATCTTCAATGCCAAAATCTTGAAATAATGTGTCAATATATTTTGTTTGACATAATGCTATTTCCCCATCAACTTGCATAAATTGAATTCCCAAATAATGATGCAAATGCCCCAAATCTGACATCTTAAAAGAGGCATGTAAATCAACCTTAAATTCAGCAATATGTTTCCCATTAGGACTAGTGAGCAACATGTTATCAACATACCTAACAATGATCAAAAGTACACCATCTGCACGCTTAGCATATAAGGTCTCCCAGTTGGATTGTTCTCGAAACATGTGTAATCAATGAGGCATGTATCTTTTTTATACCAAGCACGTGCTGCTTGCCTCAAACCATATAATGCATTTTTCAACCTTCACACGTTGTTTCCATGCCCCTTTTTCACAAAACCTATGGGGCTAAAGTACATACATTTCTTTGTGTCAGTCACCATTCAAACATAGTTTTAATGTACAACTGATGTACATTCCAACCATGATGAGTTGCAAGTGCACATATGCTACGAATGGTGGTCACTGGGCATGTGGGTGCAAAGGTCTCATCAAAATCAATGCCTCTCTCTTGAGTATAACCTATTGCAACAAGCCTAGCCTTATACATGTCTACTATTCCATCAGGCTTACATTTTAGCTTGTATACCCATTTAGTGCCAATGGCATTTTCTTCCTGGAGGAAAGGTTTTCTTTAGCATAAAACATGATATTAGCTTAAGCCTTCATCACTCTTATGTGCTTTCCCTTAATGAGTGCAAGCAAAAACCTAAAGCAAACGAGATAAAGAAAACAAAAATCACATAAAGAACAAGTACCATTCTTCATAATAACATCATATTGTGATTTCATAGCAACCGTCCAATTTTCAAAATTTTGTGCTTCATCAAAAGAATCATGCTCATTCTCATCGCAAAGATTAGAGGTATTTGCCCTACACGATGGTCGGATGGGCCCCCACTCCAAAAGAGAAAGGGGAAAAGAGACTCGGCCACATGGGATCATGTATCATATGCATCATGCATGGGAAAGGGAAATACAATACTCTAAATAAAATCACCAAATTCAAGAGTGCCAGATAAAAAACTATACCCAATGATCGTGATCAATATACAAATGCGTGCCACAATGTGACTCTGGATAATACAAAATATTCTACCACAATGCAGATCAGGTAAACAAAAATTGGAACGGTCTTCTCGATGGCAGTGCAAAAATGCTCCTTCTTCACTTTTCACTTTGATCTTCAATCTTCACTTCAAACTTTAATCTTCTTAGCAAATCATGGGAATCTGGAAAGGATCATCAGAAACTCTTCTCTTTATTTTTCTTCAAATCATGAGATCATCATCTGTAGAAACTCCATAGGGAAAACCAAATGAGCATTGGGCATCTATTTATAGCTTTCCCCTAGGTCCTCTCTCTAGAACTCTAGAATCTTCTAGCCTTCTCCTTTCTATTCTTAGAGAATCTCCTTTTTTATACATTCTATTTTCAGAACCTTCTTCCTTGTTCTTTTTCTATTTTTGGAAATCAAACCTTTTGTTTCTATTTTGATTTTTTTTCTTTTTATTTTTCTAATTTTTCTTTTTCTATTTTTATTTCTTTTTCTTTTTATTTTTCATTAAGGTTTTAAATCGTTTCACACCTATGTCCAAACTCAATGAAATTAAGGGGTTATAGTTAGGGTAAAAGATAATTCACCTAAGGTTTTCAATTTGAATTTTATTTTCCTAAGGTTAATGCACATTAAGTAATGGGTTTATTTACACTTTGGCTTTGAAACCCAAGGATTTTCTATGGTTTAGGTTGGGTTTCTAAGAGGTAAAGCTTAGTTTTTCAGGGGTTTGGGACATATTTCTAAGGGATTAATGAACTTTAAATAAATTCTAGTGTACAAATGAAATGTTCTCATCACTTCATCAATCCAATCAATGAAACATTTAAAAAATTTATGACCCTTTTTATCATTATATAGTCAAAACATCACATCATAGCCAGGAAAACAATGAGATAAATTTGAAAAAAATTTCTTGATGCACACTCCTTGAGGGATTTCATCCCGACAGCGATCCTGACCATGTACAATATGAGAGAGTTGCATCTAATTTGCTATCTGTGAAAGTCTATGCCAACCATTTAGGCATAGTTTTAGTGTCTTCTATGTGAGCCCTTTCATAAACAAGTGCATAATGTAAATGTGCATCAGAAATGGAATGGTCTCCATCATCATATGAAACCTATAAAGGTTGAGAAATTGCCTCATTTGGACCAACACTTGATTAGCCACCTATAAAAAAGGGCCAAAACGTGTCATACACATTTTTGGAGCTAATTGATGTCTCCTTAGTACATGAAAGTAATGGTGAAATTGCATCTTCCACAAAAAAACATCATAGCCAACCAAAATGTTTTTTATTTATGGATGATACAAACCGTAGCCTTTGCTTTCAGAATTGTACCCAACAAAAATACATTTCACTACTTTATCATCTAATTTCTTGCATTGTTGTTCATGTACTAATGCATATGTCAGACAACTAAAGACACATAGATGAGCAAGAGATAACTTGCAACCATGCCAATCCTAATATAGAGTGATGGATTTGAGTGCTTGGATGGGACAAATGTTAAATACATATGTTGCATACATAAGAGACTCAAGCGAGAAGCTACATTGTAAAGCCTAACTTTTGATAATACACTTCATCATCTCCATGATAGAACTATTAGTTTTTGTTAGCAACTCCATTTTTTTGATGTGTATACGACACTATACAGTGATGTTTTATCCCGTGCTCAGCCAAAAATGCATTAAAATTGGAAGACATGTATTCCCTCCCTTGATCAAAAGGTTGCCCAGTTTACATGCTGATAGATTTTTAGCCATAAGCATAATCTAGTTGAAGCACATGAACACTTCAGAATTTGATTTGAACAGATACACCCATGCATGCCTAGAAAAATCATCAATAAAAGCCACAAAGTAAAGGTAGTTCCCAAAAGAACATGTCTACGTAAGACCACATACATCACTATGAACAAGCTGAAATTTATGTGGAGATGAAACTAAACCATCTTTAGGGAAGTGAGAGCATTATATTTTGCCCAAAATAGATCCTTCACAGACATGTTTACAAGGTGCCTCAAGTATGTGCAAAGAGGAAACTATTTCAAATTTCTATAGGTGTAGCAAACTAGCATAAGTCAGATAACCAAACTGTGCATGCCAAAGCTTCGCATATGAGATAGCCTAAGAATCTTGAACTCTACATGCTAAATCATTTACAGATTTTGAATGCCAGAAGCAATAATAAAAATGCCATTTGAGGGATCATGAACTATACATATGTCATCAATAAATTTGGCAACCAAGCCAATTTTGACTAATGCTGAAACTATCAATAGATTTTTCTTGATCCCTATAACATACAAAGCATCTGACAATGTAGAAGAACTACCATCAATTGTAGTGAGAATGATCTTACCATCTCCCATTACTGGATAAGAGGAGTTGTTAGGGCATGTGATAGTATTCCCTATAGGGTGACACTCAAGTGAACTGAAGAAATTACAATGCAAGGTAATATGTTTGGTTGCTCCACTATCAAAGTACCAAACATCTAAATATATTGAAGACATACATTACTCATGAGAAGATGGTTCATAGCTGCATACAATAGTAAATGTCCATTCTTCCTTCTAAACAAGATTAATAGACTCTGTTTTAGGTGTTGAAGCCTCTACAACAACCATTCTAGCCTCTTTTGTAGCCAGTTTTGGAGAAATCTTTATGATATGATCATTTCCTTTAGAGTGTTTGGAAAACTATTTTTGCTTTTCTATTTTCTTATAATCTTTGTCTTCCTTCTTCAGCTCTCCAACATTGGTAGATTTCTACTTTCTAGTAGATGAGCTCCATTTACCTTTGTCCTTTTGATTAGCTAAGAAAGCTTGATCTGCAACATGCATGATAGACCTATTCTGCTTGGACAGGTCTCCTTGCAGCAAAATAGAGACTAACTCCTCAAATATTAAGGCATTTGAATTGCCTTTCATCTTCAATCCAAGAGTAAAAGCAAAAATTTGATATGAATCTAGAAGATCATTAAGAACATTCTACACAATTGAACTATCTAGAAAGACTTCATTAGTAGAAATCAATTGTTCATTAAAATCTTTGATCTTTGTCAGACAACCATCCATAGAATCTCCTTCATTCATGTCCTCACTCTTCAATTGTTTTCAAAGGTAAGCAACATGAGGCTCATTCCTTGCCTAGTATAAGGTTGTAAGTGTATCCCAAGCATCCTTTGCTATCTTGCAAGAGAGAATGTGACAGATAATGGCACGTTGGATAGATAAAGCTATCAATGCATGTGCCTAAGCATCTTTGCCATCCCAAAAAATTTTCTCTGAGTAGGTGCAATAGGAACAGGAGCATAAAGAGGAATGTGAAGATCATCATCTTCAACACCATCTACATCACTTTCAATAGTTGTATTCACAAGTGTAGTAGGAAATTTTTCAATATCATGCACAATATTGCATAGACCTTTTGCTATCAATACATGATGCATCATATGCCCCCAATGGGTAATTAGTGCCATCCAACTTGTCTTCAACAACCAACATATGAGAATTCATCATTCTTTTCAAGCATGGCCACTAATTAAATACCCTGATGCAAAAAAATGAACGTATCTTGAAAAGTTGAATAGAATTGTCCTATCAAGCTCTACTTAACATGTAGTAGACTTTCAGGCACTTATATTGACAAACCAAAACATATATATATGTTGGCACCAAAGGATGAATTTTTCTACATAGGTGCTCTGATAGTGTGTTCGGAGGTTGAAATGATCTCATATCAATTTTTGTGTGATTAGGAGACTATGACCAAAGGGGTGTTGACGATGAGGTAGATGTCTTGGCGAAGATTCAACACCCCTATTCATCTTTGGAAGGTTTTAGGCCCTCATAGGTTGTTTTGCACAATGAAGCTGTGTCTCTGCACATAGGCAGATAATAGTAGCAACAACTAGTCTAACTTGCAGAGGTTGGTTCTCCCTACTGGAATATCCAAATCAAAATTTTTAAAGTGCTTAAAACCTTCTAGAGCTACATAGGGCTGTTGAATCGTCCCCCAACTATGGTATCAGAGCATTTTCAAGCATTTGGGGCTCTTGAAGGAGGTCAAAGCAACTGATTGCAGCTACCAGCAAGCACTTCAATACATATCAAGGGAGGAAGCTATAAGAAGGTAATCATTTTGAAGTTTTCCTATTCCATCACACTCAAAAAAGCTTAGGAACCATAGAAGCTTAAGCAATGGTTGAGCATGATACCCAAGTAGAGAATTTGGAGAAAGGAAATTGCCAACCCTAGATATTTTGGGTTAGCGATTCCTCATGGGCAAGCGACTATTGGAATTAGTTAGTGGAACCGAGCCTAGCCCTCAATATGTAGAGCCATTCACTCAAGCATAGCAAAGAGAAGTGAATGAGTGGATTGAAAGAGATAGGAGAGTCATATTCATCTTTTTTTCAACACATTCGTAATAGCATGATTGATCATATCCAAGACTTGGACTCATCCAAGAAGGTGTGGGAGGCTTTGGAGAGATTATATTGCACCTCCACGAAGGCATGTAAGATTCAGCCCAAGAATGCATTGAGTATGATGGAGAGTGTTAATCTCCAAAAGAACAAGCTACTCTTGAAGTTAGAGCACCTCTATATCAAGAGTAACTCAAAACCTTTACCAACTTAGAGGATCAATGATCAATTATCAAAATTTTGGATAAACTATGAAGAAGATGACTATAGAGAAAGTCTGTTGCACATAACTTACTCATTGACTTACCAATTGTGTAAAGTTTTTTATAAAACTTTGCACAAGGTGTCATCTACAGTTTGCACACCTCCTCCAAGTTAAATCATTTCAAAAGATCCATTAGATCTTGAGAAATGATCTTAACAAGTCACCTATGTCTAAAACTGTAGTTCTTTACAATCGATTTTGACACCTGTAACTTCTTAAGCTTGGTTCTCTCAAACTAGAACCCGTTTAATCAAATGCTTTTAGTTATACGTAGCTTACCTTCCAACTTAAAGAATGAGTGCTTGCTTGCTTACCTTCCAAGTGACCAAAACATTAGCATCGAATTTTGCACCTCTTGCAACTTCGCTTCTTTTCATTTACACATGTAAATGTTCCTACACTCAATTCTCTCAGCTCATCACAATTAGAAGCTGAAAATTTGTACAAAGGTCAATCAACTATAGACTTAGACTTGTACAAAAGCATTTCACAAAAGATTCAACACAGAAGGAGAACTCTCCGAAATATCAGGCACAACTCTTCTTCATTACTCGAAAATTTACATCTGAGTGATGAGAGAGATCTTACTCACTTCCAAAGTATTTTTGACTCATACAACTTCTAATTTATCTATTCACATGTTCTCCCCTATTTTCCCCGACATTCTCTTTGGATATATAGGCAAATATGTACAAGTTCATCACCATACAAAAGTATAAATGAACTGATTCTAAATTAATGTACATATGTATACACATCTTCATTCTCTGAACATGTACTTCCTTCATGCTTCATATCTTGATCTTTTCTTCAGTCCTTGACTTCCAAACTTTATCGAAACTTCAATTATTGATTGCCCTGCACCAACAGCTCCCCCTCAATCATCAATTGAGGTTTTCTCTATCTTCTTTATGCCTGCCATGTCTTTAAATCTCTCTAGCTTTGGTCCATCCAAGCTTTTGGTTAGTATATCAGCTATCTGATCTTTTGTTGAAGTATGTATTACTTCAATCTCTTTATCCATCACCTTCCCTCTTAGAAAATGATACTGAATCTCAATATGTTTAGTCGTGGCATGAAAAACAGGATTAGCAGCTAAATACAATGAACTCATGTTATCTCCATGAATAGTGGGTGTACTCTGAGTGATATCAAAACTCTTCATAAGAGTCTTAAGCCATATCAATTCCTTTGCAGCTTCCACCATACCTTTGTACTCAGCCTCTGTGGATGATAAAGCAACTGTGTGTTGCTTCTTTGAACACCATGAAATTAACTTATCTCCCACATAACACAAGTATCCATAAGTTGATCTCCTATCATCAAGATTACCTGCCCAATCTGTATCACTATAAATCTTGATGTTTGTATCTGATGTAAACCTATAATACAAACCTTCTTTGAGTGTACCCTTGATGTAACTCAACACTCCTTGTCCTGCAATCCAATGTTCTTTCCTAGGACAATGCATGAATTGAGACAATACTCCAACTGCATATGACAAATCAGGCCTAGTTGATGTAGCATAAATCAGACTACCAACGAAACTTTGATATAGCTTCATGTCCTTGAACTCTTCTCCTCCATATCTGCTCAATTTGTGATTCACCTCCATTGGAGTAGGTGCTACCCCGCAGTCATTCATCTTAAACTTGATCAACAAGTTTTTCAAATACCTTTCTTGAGTTACATACACTCCATGTTGAGTGTATGAGATCTCCATGCCCAAGAAATATGACAAGTCTCCCAAGTCACTAATCTTGAACTCTTTCTCCATTTTCTTCTTTAGGCTTTGCATACCTTTCTCATCTGTACCTGTAAGAATTATATCATCAACATATATGCACATGTAAATAAACCCATCATCACTTGCTTTGACAAGCAAGCTACTATCTGCTTTAGATACTTGGAAACCAAGTTCTTTCAAGAACTTCACAAGTCTATAATTCCATGCCCTTGGGGCCTGCTTCAAACCATACAAAGCTCTCTTGAGCTTGCATACATGATCTGGATACCTTTCATCTCTGAATCCTTGTGGTTGCTCCATGAAAACATCATATGAAATATAACCATTCAAAAAAGAATTCTTCACATCTAATTGACATAATTTCCAACCTTTACATGCAGCAATAGCTGTGAGTGTCCTGATGGTTGTCATCTTTGCCACACGACTATAGGTCTCATCATAATCTATACCATATGTCTGAGCAAACCCTTTCACAACAAGTCTAGCTTTATACCTAGACACACTTCCATCTGCAAATCTCTTTGTCCTGTAGACCCATTTACATCCAATGATCTTCTGACTATTTGGTTTAGGAACTAAATCACATGTCTGATTCTCCATCAATGCATAATACTCTTCCTGCATAGCTTTCTCCCAATTTTCCTTACCTTTTGCCTCTTCATATGTAGAAAGATCTTCATCTGCCTTTATCATATAAGCATAATCTTTGGTATCCAAAAAAGAAGTGTCATAGCTATACCTTGTAGGTTGCCATTTGTGTCTTGATGACCTTTTGAGTTCTCCACTTCTTGAGGTTTCTGGTTCATCACATTCTGGATCAAACCTTGGCACTTCTTCAACTTCAACCTGTACTTCATTGTTCTCCTCTTCATCAAATATATGAACCTTTGATTTACCTTTCTTTTGATTCACAATTTCTTCATCATCTGCATGAACATTAAGTGTACCTACATACCAAGTACCTTGCTCATCAGATGTAACATCCTTAGACACAAGGAATTGCTTTGTGGATGGACTCCACAACCTATATCCCATCTGCTCATCATCATATCCAATGAACACACATTTTTTAGCTTTAGGTTCCAATTTATGCCTCAATTGTGATGGCACATATGCATATGCGAAACATCCAAATACTTTGCAATGATCTAGAGTAGGTCTCTTACCCCACCATGCCTCATATGGTGTCATACCCTGCAAAGCTTTACATGGTAATCTATTGACCAAATATGTAGCTGTGTTTACAGCCTCAACCCACAAGTAATTTGGGCAATTTTTCTCCTTCATCATGGATCTTGCAAACTCAACAAGAGTTCTATTTCTCCTTTCTGCTACACCATTTTGTTGAGAAGAGTACCTACAAGTAATTTCTCTTTTTATACCTGCATTCCACAAGTAATCACTGAACTCATTAGAGAAATACTCTCCCCCTTCATCTGACCTAAGTCTCTTCAATTTTTGACCATTAATTCTCTCTACATACACATGATAATGTTTAAATGTATTGAATACCTATGACTTATCTTTGATCACATAGATAGTGATCCATATCGTAGCATCATCAACATAAATCACATAATACCTTGAACCATTGATACTGAAATCCTTTGATGGTCCCCACACATCTATGTATACCAACTGAAGCTTCACTGAATACATAAAACCATGCTTGGAATAAAATTGCTTATGAGCCTTACCTATTTGACATGCCTCACATCTGTATGTCATATGTTGACCTGTAAAACATTAGGCAATCCAAGCACTGAACCATTGTTAACCATATCTTTAATACCTCTTTCATTGAAGTGTCCAAGCCTTTTGTGCCAAAGATCTAACTCAGAGATCTTATGTCCTCCATAGGTGAACAAGGCATGACCAATGTTACCTTGAATCTTCAATGTGCACAATCTTCCTTCTTTCTTTCTTAAAACAATTTGTTTATACCCCTTGCTAGGGTTTTCCACAAAAACTCCTTCATTAGTGAACCTAACTTCATAACCTTTTTCAACAATTTGTCCTACACTTATCAGATTCTTTGGAATTGTAGGAACATACAAAACCTTACTCAAGAGAGTACTTCCATCCTTGGCCTTCACTGATCCAATTGACTTCACATTGTGCTTTGTATTGTCACCTGTTTGAACTACATGATTAGTTACCTTATTCTTCAAATCAGTCATCAAAGCTATGGTTCCACTCAGGTGATTGCTACAACCTGAGTCAATGTAGAAGACTCTTTGATCTTCACTTTGCCTTTCACAAGTTGCATTCATTATCAATGTTGAATCCTCCTTCTGATCTGAAGCATAATTGTAGTAGGTATTATTGTATTGTTGACTTTGGAATCCTCTACCTGCATTTCTTCCAAAGTAACCTCTACTACCTCTACCTCTGAAATTACCTCTTTGATTTCTACCACCTCTTCCTCTTGAATTAAAGTTCTGATTATATCCACCATTATTCTCAGTATTATGGCAACAATCATTAGCTAAATGATTTGTCTTACCACAAATCCAACAAGCTTTGACTCCATCTTTATTACTTCTGCCTCTTCCTCTACCTTTGCCACCACCTCTTCCTCTTAGGAAGTTAGCTTGGCTAGTTGTACCTTCATCTTCATTTAATTGTTGCTTCCCTCTGCTATTCTTCTTCTTATCCTTTGAATACATTGCTTGACCTGCACTTTTATCACTTTCACCTTTGACATCTTGCTCAAAGGTTAACATGTGTCCTAGCAACTGATTTAAATCAGGAGTAAAATGATCAAGTGATAATTCAATAGACAAAATGAATGGCTTCCATTTGTCATCACCTCTCAAACCTGTGAGGATTTGCCTTACCAATTTATCCTCCTCAATATCTTCATCAACTGCTCCTAATGCATCTGCAATGTCCTTCATTCTTGTTACATAATCAGAGATGGATTGAGAGGCCTTCTTCTTGAATGTGGTAAACTCTGCCCACAAGGATGCCTTCCTTGACTTTGTGGTGTTTTGGAAATGCTCCTCCAAATCATTCCATATATCACTTGCACTTTCAAGACATCTAATGTGAGGTAGCAAGTAGTCATTAACTGCCATATAGATAATGCTCCTAGCTTGAGCATCTCTCTTCATCCAAGTCTTCAAATCTGATAATTCCTCCCTAGTTGGAACACTAGGATCTCTGAATTGAGGCTTTTCTTCTTCACCTATAATATAACCTATCAAATCTTTGCTCATAAGATGAGCTTCCATCCTCATCGACCATGCTGGATAGTTCTCTCTACCCAATTTCTTTATCTGAAGAAAATCTCCCACCTTTCTTCACCTCTGTATTAAATCCTTCAAGACTTATGAGGAATAAGGTTACCTTTGCTTCGAATGATACTCCTTTTGTCTTCCTTGATATCTTCTAGCCTCCTTCTCAAGCTTTTCTCTCAAGCTTTCACCTTTTGAATCTTCAAATGTTGAATTCTTTATGACTGCAGCAGTCGGGGTCCTCCTTTCTTCAATTTTGATGCTTCCTTCTCTGATACCATTGATGGAGAGTTTTAATCTCCAAAAGAACAAGCTACTCTTGAAGTTAGAGCACCTCTATATCAAGAGTAACTCAAAATCTTTACCAACTTAGAGGATCAATGATCAATTATCAAAATTTTGGATAAACTCTGAAGAAGATGACTACACAGAAAGTCTGCTGCACATAATTTACTCATTGACTTATCAATTGTGTAAAGTTTTTGATAAAACTTTGCACAAGGTGTTGCCTATAGTTTGCACACCTCCTCCAAGTTAAATCATTTCAAAAGATTCAGTAGATCTTGAGAAATGATCTTAACAAGTCACCTATGTCTAAAACTATAGTTCTTTACAGTCGATTTTGACACTTGTAACTTCTTAAGCTTGGTTCTCTCAAACTAGAGCCCGTTTAATCAAATGCTTTTATTCATAGGTAGCTTACCTTCCAAATTAAAGAATGAGTGCTTTCTTGCTCAAAACTTTACATTGTGGAAGGAGAACTGACCAAAATGTTAGCATTAAATTTTGCACCTCCTACAACTTCTCTTCTTTTCATTTACACATGTAAATGTTCCTACACTCAATTCTCTCAGCCTGATCACAATTAGAAGCTCAATATTTGTACAGAGGTCAATCAACTATAGACTTAGACTTATACAAAAGCATTTCACAAAAGATTCAACACAAAAGGAGAACTCTCTGAAATATCGGGCGCAACTCTTCTTCATTACTGGAAAATTTACATCTGAGTGATGAGAGAGATCTTACTCACTTCCAAAGTATTTTTGACTCATACAACTTCTAATTTCTCTATTCACATGCTCTCCCCTATTTTCCTTGATATTTTCTTTGTATATATAGGCAAATATGTACAAGTTCATCACCATATAAAAGTATAAATGAACTGATTCTAAATTAATGTACATATGTATACACATCTTCATTCTCTGAACATGTACTTCCTTCATGCTTCATATCTTGATCTTTTCTTCAGTCCTTGACTTCCAAACCTTTATTAAAACTTCAATAGTTGATTGCCCTGCACCAACAGAGTAACTTAAGAAAGACTTCAAATACGAGCATCAATGATTATATCCTCTAGGTAAAAGGGATTCCACATGCCTTAGGATCAACGAGTAGCTCCATCAATGATGGTGGTTTGATAGCTTATACACTGAATGGACTGAGGGATGATGACAAATGGAGGCCATTCACTATTTTTGTAATGTGAGGGACTCATTACCAGATTTTGAGCACTTAGTCATACTCATGGTGACCAAGAAAATAAACCTCAATGGAGATCATTCAAAGGGCAATGATGCCCAAGACTTTTATGTAGGTAAAGGCAAAGGAAAGAGATTTGGACACAATGGACAAGGCAAAGGTAGAGGAAGAACAAGCAATGATCAAGACGGTGCAAGTCAAAGCCATGGAGCAACGGGGAAAGGAAGAGCTAGAGGAAGAGGAAGTTGATATCAAGGAAGGGAGTACACAAAGGAATGCTACAATTGTGGCAAGCCGGGCCACTGTGCAAGGGACTTTTACTCAAAGGACAACCAAGGTGGCTACAAAAAGAATCAAGGTAACTATGTGAATACTTCAAATACATTAGAGAATGATAATCCCTTCGCCATGATGCAAAGAAATGGTAGGAGAGAAGGCATAAATACCACATGGTACATCAATAGCGGATGTTCAAATCACATGAGCTGCAATAGGGAAATGTTTTGTAATTTTCATGAAACAAGCACACAAGGGCATGTAGAAATAGGCGATGACACCGAGCACAGGAGCACACACATAGGTGACATCTATTTGGATGAAAAACAGAATCAAGTGTCTTAAAGATGTGTTACATGTACCTTCAATCACAAAGAATTTAGTATCAGTTGGATACATGGTTGAAAGAGGGTTTGTAGCCAAGCTCAACAACAAAGGATGTTTTGTGGAAGATCCAAAGCAAGGCTACAAGCTGATAGCTAAAGGAAATAAGAAACAAAGATTATTCACCATGGAGGTAAAACCATCCTCATCACATACAATCTATTTGATGGTTGGCAGCATGAAAATAGCTCAAGTGGATTTGTGGCACAAGAGGATTGGTCACATAAACCTTGAAAAGCTGAAGGATATGCAAAGCAGAGGAGTGGTGAGTGGTCTTCCAAATTTCCACTCTCAGATTATTCAACACTTGTGTGAATCATGCCAATTCGGAAGCAAGCAAGGCTTCCATTCAAGAAGAGTACACAAAGGAGTATATTTTTGTTGGACATCATTTTCACCAATGTATGGGGACCGGCCAAAAGAGACCTCATTGGGAGGTAATCATATTTTGTGGTATTCATTAATAATCATACAAGAATGACATGGTTGTATTGTATGATATTAAAAGCTGAAATTTTTAGTCACTTTAAAGTTTTCAAAGCACTTGTTGAAAAGGAAATGGGTAGGTACATAAAGATCCTTAGATGTGATGGAGGGAGAGAATAATTCTCTAAGGAGTTTTTTGAATTCCTAAGTCATTATGGCATCAAAAGACAATATACATGTAGGTATACACCTTACTAAAATGGGATTGCAGAGAGGACACATTGATGAAGTGGCAATGTTGATCCTCAATGAGATGAATGTGCCCAACTGCTATTGGGTAGATGTAGCAAGTACAGACATCTTCATCATGAATAGATGCCCCACTTCAGGTGTACATGCTTTAATTCGATATGAAGCATGGTATGGTAAAAAATCATATCTATCTCACCTCAAGATTTTTGGTTGTGTATATTATGTGCATGTGACTTATGAATGGAGGCATAAACTTGAAGCAAAAGTTGAACAGTGCATTTTTATTGGGTACTCAAGTGAGAAAAAGGGTTTTAGATGCTATGATCCTAAAACCAAAGAGTTGAAGGTATCTACCAATGTTATCTTTGATGAACTACTACCATGGTATGGTGTGAAGGATTCATTGCAGGTTGAAGACATACATGATGTCGAGAGAAGACATGTAGAAGACCAAAAAAGTGTGGAAATTTCTGGTCCTTCAACTTCAAGAACAACATCAAAGGGCAGCCACACATCTCCATAGAAGGGGAGATTGAAAATCAAGCCTACTTCAAGTGAAGGAAGTTGTACAAGAAGCAAATGCATGGAGGAAAAAGATGAGGGGTGCTATGATATCCTATGGTAGACATGGATAGTAGCAATGAAGGAGAGTTTAAAAAAATAGAAACTCTAGGTGTAAATACATCAAAAGAAAGAAGAAAAAGGTTCATTGTATCCCCTCAAGAGAGAAGAAGCTCAACAAGAGAAAGATATCCAGTTCAGCGATTAACTTATGACTCTTTCATGCTAAACACTATGCATATATGAGTCAAGTAGTTGCATGGGAAGAACTTAATTATTTTGAGGATGCAAGAAAGTATGTAGAATGGAACCAAGCAATGAACGAAGAGGTAAAAGCACTTGAAGAGAGCCACACTTGGTCATTGGCACCTAAAACCATGAACATGAAGGTTATTGAAGACAAATGGGTATACAAGAAATCGATATACAAGGTAAAGAGAAATTCACATGGCAGCATATCTAGGTATAAAGCAAGGCTTGTTGCACATGGTTTTGCACAAACCATTGGTGGATCCACCAACTAGATGTGAAGAATTCTTTCTTAGATGGTGACCTAGAAGAGACTATTTTCATGGAGCAGCCCAAATGTTTTGAAGATCAAAGGTATAGAAAGCTCTTTATGGTCTGAATCAAGCACCAAGAGCATGGAATCATATGTAAGTGGAATACTTAGCCAAATGTGGCTACAAGCAAAGTGATGCCAACTCATCATTGTATATGAAGAAGGAAGATGATCAGGTTGTCTACATTTGCATATATGTCAATGATCTTATTCTTACAGGGAATAATGAAGTAAGCATTAGAAATATCAAGAACAAGCTTGGAGAAGAGTTCAAGATCTCAGATCCTGGAGAGTTGAAGTACTTCTTAGGCATAGACGTAATCTACAAGGAGGAAGGTATATATCGCATGCAAAGAAAGTAAATTCTTGATGTACTAACAAAGTATGGCATGTGTAATTGCAAGCTAATTGGAAACCCATTGGAGGTACATGTAAGCTGAGTACAAATGTGGGATAAAACATTGAAGATGTTACTTTGTATAGACTCATTGTAGGATCTTTGAACTATGCATCCCTTACTAGGCCGGACATCAAACATGTAGTAGGAGTTCTCTCACAGTTTATGCAAACTCCCAAAATGAAACATTTAATGGTAGCCAAGAGAGTTCTTAGCTATCTCAAGGGCAGTACAAATGAAGGTTTATTCGATGCTTATGATGAAGATATGTAGGTAAAAGCCTATTGTGATGCACATTGGGCAGGCTCAAAGGATGATAGGAGAAGTACAAGTGGCTATGTAGTCATGATTGGAAGCAAGAATATCTCATGGAGTTCCAAGAAGCAACCAATAGTAGCCCTATCTTCCACCAAAGCTAAATATAGAGCCTTAGCGCTCATCAAATGTGAGATAATGTGGCTAAAGAAGCTCTTTAAAGACTTGAACTTGCATGTGAAACAGATATCAATCATGTGTGACAATATGAGCAGTGTACACCTAGCTTCGAATCTATTTTCCATGCTAGGTCCAAGCACATTGAAGTACATTACCACTTCATAAGAGAGAAGATGATTGCAAAGGAGGTCAAGATGGAGCATGTGAGTACCAAAGATCAATTTCTAGATATGTTTACAAAAGGATTGGAAGGAACAAAGCTACTGAAATTCAAAAGAAATATTGGCATGGTTGATTTAAGTTCAAGGCTTGAGGGCGAGTGTTAAAAATCAAGCCTTGAATGTGACCAATTTTTTTTCCAATGGTCACCAAGTTTTTTTTGATAGGCTCGCAGACCAATAGTGTGTTTAAAAGAGTGTTAAGCCCACTTAAAGTGAACTATTATCTCCAAAGTAAAGAGGGTATTGTATGCTCTTAACAAACTAGATAGATAATCCACCTATACCATTTCAATGGATGGATAGGGATTACTAACAGATTCCCTTCTATTTATATTGACCTCTCTATTGAATGGATTCACAAGCAAGAAATCTTTGGATTTTGCTAGCCTAAGGGTACAAAGTATGTGTAAATCTAAAGCAAATTGATTTGTACAGGGGTTATGAGACATTGATCTTCCTTTGAGGAAAAGATAGGGTATGAATTGATAGATGAATCTAATGAGGAAGTCTTAAATGTATCCACCTATTTTTCTAGGTGTTGGTGCAAATGTACAAGCCTACACATTTGGCTTAGCATGGAGACATTGTGTGGAAGCACTTGATGATTCATGTGAACTATAGCTTGTAACTACTTGATCATTTACCATTGTAAATCGTTAAATCCTTAGAGAATCTTGTAAAAGCTTATACCTCATGGAGTTAGGGGGAATATTAGATACAAAGTCAAAATGAGGAAATGCCTCCTAAATCAAAGGAGTTAATTTTTTATTGGATCCAAGTTTGAGTTCAAAATTCAACCTTAAGAAGAAATACTTATAAAAGGTATCGCGAGGGTGTGCCTCATTTTTTTTAGAGCTCTCTCCTTGATCACTTGTAGAACTTGAGTAGCTCACAACATAGCTCACTGAGTTCATCATCATTGAGCATCATTATAATGCCAATGACTCTGTCCAATCATGTGTTATAATACATATAGCTCATTGAACATCTCTATCTACTTCTTTGTTATGACTACTCAGAATAGTCAACTTCTTCTGGTCATATCTCAGTCAATACGCAACCATTTTGCATAATATTTGGTGTGTTAGAACCAACTTATAGTCTATTTTGTGCTGTCAAAATTTCAAGGCATTTGGTTCAGTCATGTGGGAGAAATCGTCTTGGAAGTGCTCAGTGGTCATCTACTAGTTAGTCCCTAGAAAGTCGGGGGTAAGATTTGATTTGCTAAAATGATTTCTCATAGCATAGTTGATAATTTTAAATGATTTCACTTGCAATCATTAGCTATCTAAGTTAACTAAATTCTCCCAAAAGGAAGTTTGTCAATTGTTACTGTACTATGAGCTCTGAGTAAAAAAGCCAACAAGTGTATGGACTAAAATAGCAAGTTTTTCAACACTAGCTATTCTTGAACTAATCTGTTTCGGATTAATTATTTCAAGCATCAACTCCAAACTACATTGGTACTTTCTTGATTTCATTTGCAAGCTAAAAGGGCCTAAATTATAACTCTGAAGTGCATCAGTGCTAGTACAAAGTAGGGTTTAGCAATACCACCTCACTTCCTTGAGGTATCCATCCATCTCTTCCAACAGTGGTATCAAAGCAAGTTGAGGTAAAATGGGAGATGGTTTCCCTTCTTTCATTGACAAATTGGACAGGAATAATTATCCAGCATGGTCCTTGAGGATGAACACCTATCTACAAGGAAGAAGTCTCTATGGATACATATCAAGAGATGAGGAGATGCCCATATTTAGAAGCAAAGATCAACCTACAAGAGAGGAGCAAGAAAGACTCAACTCATCATGTGCCAAAGATGCTTTAGCCAATTCATATCCACTTAAACCTATCTCTTACTTCCTTTTTACTCATATTAGGAATTGCAAAACTTCGCAACCATGAGCTATGAACAAGCAGTCGTGGTTGGAGTTTACTACTCAAAAGAAGCAACCTAAACCGAATGTTTTAGAGTTTGTGACTAAGGTGAAGGATGTGGATGATCAGTTGGCAAGCATAGGAGAGGAGATTGAAGAGGAGCAAATAGTGAGATAGATAATCAATTGCATCAAAGCAAATGATAAATGGGAATCCTTCACAACTACAATGGATCTTTATATGGATATGCAAATCCTTGATCTAACCACTCTCATGGGACAACTCTTCACCCATGAGGCCAAGCTCAACAAAAATGGTGAACCATCAAGAGGTAACAATTCTTCTACCCTCTAAACAGATAAAGGAAAGACTAAGGATAAAGGAAAGAGTAAAAAGTTTGAAGATGAAGGTCTTCTCAAGCTAACTATGCAAGGAGAGGTAGGAATTCAAGAGGAAGGGGCAGAGGAGGTAAGCAAGGTAGGGGGAGACCTTTCAACTCTTCCCCGTGCAATATATGTGGACTTTCTAATCACACAACAGATGATTGCTATAGGAACTTCAAGAACCAGAGAGGAAGAGGATTCCAAAGAGGTGGCTACTCACAATCAAGAGGAAGATTCAACCATAATCAAGGTTAAAACCATGACTACAACAACAATTATCAAGGAGGATACAAATCAAGAAAAGACTCCAACAACTATACAGAGGATCAAGAGGATTCTCTTCTCATTATGAACGTGGCCTCAAAACAAGGTATGAATGATGAACACCTCTTCTATATTGAATCACGTTGTTCAAACCATGTAGCAGGCAATATATCTCTCCTTTCTGATCTTGAAGAGCCCAAATGAAAGCACCAAGTACATATAGGTGATGATACCAAGCATTAAGTTGTCAAGGTAGGAAAGGTCAAAACTTTTGATGGGAATAAGAATCTGTTGAGCAGAGTTCTTTATGTACCTAGTATCACAAAAAATTTGATGAGTGTTGGAAAGATAGTGGAAAAAGGTTTGCACGTTAGGTTCAATAAATTTGGAGCCTTTGTGGAGGAACCCCAACATGGATTCAGGAGAATTGCAAAGGGAGAGAAAATAGGTAGATTGTTTACATTTGAACTTGACGACACTAGAAACATTTCACTTTATAATTATAAGGATTGTCTGAGTTAGAGATATGGCACAAAAGATTAGGACACATTGGTGAGAGAACATTGAAGGAGATATGTAGAGATCAATGTGTACTTGGGATACCTTATGTATCCAAGCAACATATGATCTATAAATGTGGTGCATGTCAGTTTGGTAAATCACACAGGTTACCCTTTACAAAGAAAGGCTATATGCATGATGATTATTTGGAACTTGTCCACACAAATGTGTGGGGACCAAGCAAGGGCCCTTCAATTTCAGGCTCAAGGTACTATGTGTCATTTATTGATGATTTCAGTAGGTGGACTATCTTGTATTTCATGAAACATAAGGATGAAGTGTTCAGTTGTTTCAAAAAGTATCTTGCACTTGTGGAAAATCAAACAAGAAAGAGTTTAAAGAGGATAAGGTCAAATGGAGGAGGTGAGTACTTCTCCAATGAGTTTGATGCATTTTTGCAGGACAGAGGTATCAAGAGAGAGATCACAACTAGATATACTCCTTAGCAAAATGGAGTAGTAGAGAGGAGGAACATATTGATTGTGGAATGTTGGTGCAGACCAATCACCAATTGAAGGCTTGGGAGATCAAATGATGAAGGAAGAATCAATTCCTAAAGTGTGGAAGAAGATTACATTCAGAGGACAAGAGAAGTGTACATATATGTACATTAGCATAGTCATAGATGACTTAGATCTTTTGTTCAGTAAGAATCATGTACAAATTATCTATAAATACTTTGAGAAAAGTCGGGGCATGTATGAGAGCATATGTGACATTAGTTAGAAGTCAAGAATGAGGGAGATAGAAGCTATGAGATAGAGGAAAGTGAATTTGAGTTAGCTCTCATCACTCAGTTGTAATTTTCTGAGTTAATGAAGAAATATTGCGCCCGATCTTTTTGTGTCTGCTCCTTCTGTGTTTGATCAATTGTGAAATCCTTTTGAGGATATCTAAGTTGTTAGTTAATGAGCCTGTGACCTGAATTTCAGAGTCCAATTGTAAACAGGCTAGGAGAATTGTGAGTAGGAACATTCATATGTGTTGAGTGTCTACAGTTCTCTGAAACAGGCGCAAATTTCGAGTTTAATCTTTTGGTCAGTGCTCACTCCATAGTTTAAAGTTTTGTGCAAGCAAGCACTTAATCTTTAAGTTGGAAGGTGATCTACTCGTGGCTAAAAGCATTTGGCAAAACGGGTTAGATATTGTGAGAACCAAAGTTAAGAAGTTAGGGGTGTCTAAATCGACTTCTCAGAAGTGCAGATTCAGACATAGGTAACTTGTGAAGACAATTTCTCAAGTTATACTAAAGCTTATGAAGTAATTCAACTTGGAGGTGATGCGCAATCTCTAGGAGATGATTCGTACAAAGTTTCATCAAAAACTTTACACATTTGATAAGTCAATGTGAAGAAATTCTGCAGCAGACTTTTCTGTGTTTCATCCTTTTCACAGAATTGTTAATTCTTTGGTAATTAGGAGTTGATCCTCTAAATGAGTGAAAGGTTTTGACTTATTCTTGGTATAGAGGTGCTCTAATCACAAGAATAAGTTGTTCTTTTGGAGATTAACACTCTCCATCAGTGGTATCAGAGCAGGAGACATCAATTTGAAGAAAGAAGGATCCCGACTGCTGCAGATTCAAGAAATTCAACACTTGAAGGACTAAGAAGTGAAAGCTTGGAGTCAAAGCTTGAGGAGAAGACTATTTGACATCAAGAAAGACAAAAGGAGTCCAATTCGAAGTAAAGGTACATACATTGTTTGTAAAGCTTGAAGTTTTCAATACACAGGTGGATACAAGATGGGAGAAAGCTTGCAGATTGATAAGCTAGATAGGGAGAACTATCCAGCATGGTCCATGAGGATGGAAGCACACCTCATGAGCAAAGATCTTATATCATTTATTACAGGAGATGAAGAAAAACCTGAGTTTGCAGATCCAAGTATTCCTACTAGGGAAGAACTTGCAATGTTGAAGACTTGGATGAGAAAGGATGCTCAAGCAAGGAGTATCATCTACATGGCTATAAATGATTATCTTCTACCTCATATCAGAGGTTTGGAAAGTGCTACAGATGTTTGGAATGCCTTGGAAGAGCATTTCCAAAATACAACTAAGTCAAGGAAGTCCTCACTATGGGCTGAGTTCACAACCTTCAAGAAGAAGAGCTCACAATCAATTTCAGATTATGTGGCAAGGATGAAAGATATTGCAGATAGTTTGGGAGCAGTGGATGAAGACATTGAAGAGGAAAAGTTGGTAAGACAAATACTTACAGGTTTGAGAGGAGATGAGAAGTGGAAGCCTTTTATATTGTCCATAGAATTGTCACTTGATCACTTTACTCCTGATCTTAATCAATTGCTAGGACACATGCTAACCTTTGAGCAGGATCTTAAAGGAGACAATGATAGAAGTACAAGTCAAGCTATGTACTCCAAGGACAAGAAAAAGAATGGCAAGGGAAAGCAATCAAATGATGATGAAGGGAATTCAAATCAAGCTAACTTCACAAAAGGGAAGACAAATTTCAGAGGTAAAGGAAGAGGAGGTAAGAACAAAGATAATGCTAAAGCTTGTTGGATTTGTGGCAGAACAAATCATTTGGCAAATGATTGTTGGTATAACAATCAAAATGGAGGATACAACAATCAGAATTATAATCAAAGAGGTAGAGGAGGCAGAAACCAAAGAGGCAACTTCAGAGGAAGAGGTGGTAGGACATCATATGGTAGAGGAGGTGGAAGAAACTTCCAATCTCAGTCCTACAACAATAATTATTACAATTATGCATCAGATCAGAAGGATGACATGACTCTTATCTTGAATGCAACTCATGAATCAATGGGAGAAGATCAGAGAGTGTTTTATATTGACTCAGGGTGCAGTAATCATCTGAGTGGGAATCTATCCTTGATGACTAATATGGAAGCAAGGGTGAATGGACATACAGTTCAAACAGGTGACAATACCAAACATAAAGTGGAGAGCATTGGATCAGTGAAGACAAAGAGTGGAAGTACACTTCTGAGCAAGGTACTTTATGTTCCTACTATTCCTAAAAATTTGATAAGTGTAGGGCAAATTGTGGAGAAAGGATATGAAGTAAGATTCACAAATGATGGTGTCTATGTACAAGATCCAAATCAGGGATATAGAACCATAATTGCAGGTAAAAAGGAAGGAAGATTGTTCACTCTCAAAGTCCAAGGTAATGTGGGACATGCATTGTTTACCTATGGAGGTCAAAAGGTGTCTGAATTAGACCTATGGCATAAAAGGCTAGGTCATTTCAATGAGAGAGCTATAAAGGAGATGTCAAAGAATCAGGTGGTGCTTGGATTGCCAAATATTGAAGGGCAACATATGGTGTACAAGTGTGAAGCTTGTCAATTAGGTAAAGCACATAAGAGTTCTTATAACAAATCAGGGTACAAGTATTCAAATATGCTTGAATTGGTTCATACAGATGTATGGGGTCCCTCAAGGGACTATAGCATAAATGGATCCAGATATTATGTGTTGTTTGTTGATGATGCAACCAGGTGGATTACTTTGTATGTAATCAAGGATAAATCAGAAGTTTTCAAGACATTCAAACATTTTCATGTTTATGCAGAAAGGATCACAGGACAAAAGCTAAAGAGGTTAAGATCAGATGGAGGGGGAGAGTATTTCTCAAAAGAGTTTGATGATTATTTGTGGAATGCAGGTATCAAAAGAGAAGTGACTTGCAGGTACTCCCCTCAACAAAATGGAGTAGCAGAAAGGAGGAATAGGACTCTTGTAGAGTTTGCAAGAGCCATGATGAAGGAAAAGAATTGTCCAAATTACTTATGGGCAGAAGCTATTAACACTGCAACATACCTTGTGAATAGGTTGCCTTGCAAAGCTTTAGATGGAGGAACCCCTTATGAAGCATGGTGGGGTAAGAAGCCTAGTCTTGATCATTGTAAAGTATTTGGATGTATTGCATATGCTTATGTTCCTTCACAATTAAGACATAAGCTAGAACCAAAGGCAGAGAAGTATGTGTTTATTGGATATGATGATAGACAGATGGGTTATAGGTTGTGGAGTCCATCCACAAAGCAATTTCTTGTTACTAAAGATGTGACATTTGATGAGCAAAATATGTGGTATACAGGATCACCAAATGAGTATACAGGTGTTGAAGAAATTCAAAGGAAAGGAAAGGCAAAGGTAAAAGTTTGTGAAGAAATTGTTGATGAAGTTGACTCTAGATGTAGAGTGCAGGATCATGTAGAAGAAGGGCCAAGATTTGATCCAGAATCAAATGAGGCTGAAACTTCAAGAAGTGCAGAAATCAGAAGATCTACAAGGGAAAGGAAAGAACCTATAAGGTATAGCTATGATACATCTTTCCTAACAACAAAAGATTATGCCTACATTGTGAAAACAGAAGAAGATCCAACTACTTATGAAGAAGCCAAAGGTAAACAGAATTGGGAGAAGGCAATGCAGGAAGAGTATGATGCTCTACTTGAAAATGAAACTTGGGAACTAGTACCAAGACCAAAGAATCAGAAGGTCATTGGATGCAAGTGGGTATATAAAACAAAGAGGTTTGCAGATGGTAAGGTTTCTAGATATAAGGCTAGACTTGTGGTCAAAGGTTATGCCCAAACTTATGGGGTAGATTATGATGAAACCTTTAGTCCTGTTGCTAAGATGTCTACAATTAGGACATTGATTGCTATTGCTGCTTGCAAAGGATGGAAATTATCACAATTGGATGTGAAAAATGCATTTCTAAATGGTTACATTGCAGATGAAGTATATATGGAGCAACCAGAAGGCTTCATGGAGTCAATTAGATCAGATTATGTGTGTAAGCTCAAGAGAGCTTTATATGGGTTGAAGCAAGCCCCAAGAGCTTGGAATTACAGATTGGTCAAGTTCTTGAATGAATGTGGATTTCAAGCATCAAAGGCAGATAGTAGCTTGCTAGTGAAGGCAAGTGAAAATGGATACATTTACATGTGCATTTATGTTGATGATATTATTGTTACAGGAACAGATGCTCAAGGAATCAATGAACTCAAGAAGCAAATAGAGAAGGAGTTTAAGATAAGTGACTTGGGAAACTTATCTTATTTTCTAGGAATGCAGATTGTGTATACTCAACATGGAGTATATGTTTCACAAGAGAGATACTTGAAGAATCTTCTAGTCAAGTTTAACATGGAAGATTGCAAGACCTCAACTACACCATTGGAGGTAAATCATAAATTAAGCAGGTATGGAGGTGAAGAGTTCAATGACATAAAGAAATATCAGAGTTTGGTAGGTAGTCTAATCTATGCTACCTTGACAAGGCCAGATCTATCATATGCAGTAGGTGTGTTGTCACAATTTATGCATTGTCCAAAGAAGACTCATTGGATTGCAGCCCAAAGGGTACTCAGATATATCAAAGGAACCCTAAGTGAAGGTCTGTATTATGGTTTCACTTCTGACACAAGAATCAAAGTGTTTAGTGATGCAGATTGGGCAGGTGACTCAGATGATAGAAGGTCTACTCATGGATATCTATGTTATGTTGGAGATAAGTTAGTGTCTTGGTGTTCAAAGAAGCAACATACAGTTGCTTTATCATCCACAGAAGCTGAGTATAAGGGAATGGTAGAAGCTGCAAAGGAAGTAATATGGTTGAAGACCTTGATGAAAAGTTTTGAGATTGATCATAGTACTCCAATAATTTTTGGAGACAATATGAGTTCTTTGTATTTGGCAGCTAACCCTGTTTTTCATGCCAGGACTAAGCATATAGAGATTCAGTATCATTTCTTGAGGGACAAGGTACTAGATAAAGAGATTGAAGTGATGTATACTCCAACAAAAGAACAAGTGGCAGATATGATGACAAAGAGTCTGGATGGACCTAAGTTACAAAGGTTCAAAGACATGGCAAGTATAAAGAAGACAGAGAAAACCTCAATTGATGATTGAGGGGGAGCTGTTGGTGCAGACCAATCACCAATTGAAGGCTTGGGAGATCAAATGATGAAGGAAGAATCAATTCCTAAAGTGTGGAAGAAGATTACATTCAGAGGACAAGAGAAGTGTACATATATGTACATTAGCATAGTCATAGATGACTTAGATCTTTTGTTCAGTAAGAATCATGTACAAATTATCTATAAATACTTTGAGAAAAGTCGGGGCATGTATGAGAGCATATGTGACATTAGTTAGAAGTCAAGAATGAGGGAGATAGAAGCTATGAGATAGAGGAAAGTGAATTTGAGTTAGCTCTCATCACTCAGTTGTAATTTTCTGAGTTAATGAAGAAATATTGCGCCCGATCTTTTCGTGTCTGCTCCTTCTTTGTTTGATCAATTGTGAAATCCTTTTGAGGATATCTAAGTTGTTAGTTAATGAGCCTGTGACCTGAATTTCAGAGTCCAATTGTAAACAGGCTAGGAGAATTGTGAGTAGGAACATTCATATGTGTTGAGTGTCTACAGTTCTCTGAAACAGGCGCAAATTTCGAGTTTAATCTTTTGGTCAGTGCTCACTCCATAGTTTAAAGTTTTGTGCAAGCAAGCACTTAATCTTTAAGTTGGAAGGTGATCTACTCGTGGCTAAAAGCATTTGGCAAAACGGGTTAGATATTGTGAGAACCAAAGTTAAGAAGTTAGGGGTGTCTAAATCGACTTCTCAGAAGTGCAGATTCAGACATAGGTAACTTGTGAAGACAATTTCTCAAGTTATACTAAAGCTTATGAGATAATTCAACTTGGAGGTGATGCGCAATCTCTAGGAGATGATTCGTACAAAGTTTCATCAAAAACTTTACACATTTGATAAGTCAATGTGAAGAAATTCTGCAGCAGACTTTTCTGTGTTTCATCCTTTTCACAGAATTGTTAATTCTTTGGTAATTAGGAGTTGATCCTCTAAATGAGTGAAAGGTTTTGACTTATTCTTGGTATAGAGGTGCTCTAATCACAAGAATAAGTTGTTGTTTTGGAGATTAACACTCTCCATCATGGAAGAACCTAGATCTATGCTAAATGAAAAGAAGTTGCCTAACTATTTGTGGGAAGAGGCTGTGTCTACTGCCACTTATCTTATTAATAGGTTACCCTCTAAGTCCCTTGATGGGATGACCCCCTATGAGGCATGGAATGGTAGGAGACCATCACTTGAACATTGTAGAATATCTGGATGTGTTGCTTATGTGCATGTTCCATCTCAAATTAGAGGTAAGCTAGACCCTAAGGTAGAGAAATGCATTTTCATAGGGTATGATATAAATCAAAAGGGATACAGGCTTTATAATCCATCCAACAAAGGATTTATAGTTAGTAGAGATGTTATGTTTGATGAGAATGACTCTTGGTTTAAAAGTGAATGAAGGAAGGTCAAATTTCCATATGACTTGGAAGAAGAATTTCCAAGCCTCACCAAGGAGGAGCCAAACACAATTGAAGACATCAAATCAGATGATGAGGACACCATCAACTTGGAAGAATTTAGAGCATGGAAATCAAAAGGCAAGGTCAAGATGAAGAGGTTGGAGGACATACTTGAGTAATCTAACCAAGCCTTAAGGAGATCACAAAGAGAGTAAGAAGCCAATCAGATATGGGTATGATACTTCATTAGTCACTAAGCATTCTATTTATCTTGCTAAGGATATATCCCTTGAAAAACCTTCTTCATATAAAGAAGCAAGTACCAAAGCATAATGGAAGCAAGCTATGGATGAAGAACTAGAAGCACTCCAAGAGAATGACACTTGGGAGCTAGTACCCAAGAAAGCATCAATGAAGGTAATTGGTTCTAGGTGGATTTACAAAATCAAAAGGAACTCAGATGGATCCATAAACAGATACAAATATAGGCTTGTGGCTAAGGGTTTTGCACAAACAAGGATTCATGATGAGCAATGCAGATTCTTCTCTGTTTATCAAGAGGAGTAATTCAGAAATGATATATTTATGTGTATATGTGGATGACATCATTCTTATAGGTAGTGATGACAATGGCATGAAACAAATAAAAAACCAGATGATGCAGGAGTTTAAGATCAGTGACCTAGGGTTTCTAAAATATTTTCTTGGACTTGATTTGGTATACACTAACTCTAGAATCTACATCACTCAAAGGAAATATGTGCAGGACATGTTGAAGAAGTTCCACTTGGAGGATGCAAAAGTAGATAGCACCCCTATGGAGGTAAATCATAAATTAAGTGCTCATGAAGGTGCTTTTCTTGAAGACATTGCAGGTTATCAAAGCATAGTTGGAGGTCTAAACTATGCAACATTAACAAGGATTGACATATGTTATGGAGTAAGTGTTCTGATTCAATTCATGCATAAACCTAGAGCAGCTCACTTGGAAGCTGCTAAAAGAATTTTGAATTATCTCAAAGGTACTCAAAATCAAGGTCTTTACTTCCCATACACAACAGATTTGGACATAAAGTTGTACTCAGACGGAGATTGGGCAGGATGTAAGGATGGTAGAAGAAGTACTTCTGGCTATTTACCTTTTGTAGGTGATAAGCCCATCTCATGGTCTTCTAAGAAGCAACCAACTGTTGCTCTATCTTCAATAGAGGCTGAATATAGGGGATTAGCAAATGCTACACAAGAATCTATTTGGATTAGATTGCTCTACTTAGATTTGGGACTTCACACTCATTCACCAATGATCTTTGGTGATAATACTAGTTCTTTACATCTTGTAGCCAACCCTATTTATCATGCAAGAACTAAGCATATAGAAGTGAACTATCACTATGTTAGAGAGAAACTCTTGAGCAAAGAGATTCAACTAGCATACGTATCTACAAATATGCAATGTGCTGATTTGTTAACCAAAGCAATTGATGGTACTAAACTTTGCAGGTTTAAGACCATGATTGGATTACAAGATATTCAAGAAGATTGATGAAGCAATGCAAGCAAAGATGTAATGTCCACCCTGCAGTGAACTACCTCCTTGGTCCAATCCCAAGCTTTGGAAAGTGTCAAAGAAGTTGCTCTCTCCCAAGAGCCTTGGTGAAGATGTCTGCTCCATTTTCTTCAGTAGGACAATAGCTTATCTCCACGACCCCGTCCTCAATCAACTCACACACATAGTGATACTGGATTTCTATGTGCTTGGTACGTGCATGGAAAACAGGATTTTTGGCGATGGCCATGAAACTTTGGTTGTCACACTTCAACTCTGTAGCCTCGTATCCTTGTATTCCTATGTGCCATAGAATCCTCCTCAACCATACTATTTCACATGTTGCAATGCATGCAGCTTTGTACTCAGCTTCAGTAGAAGATAATGCTACAGTCGGTTGCTTCTTACTAATCCAAGAGAAAATCCTTGATCCTAAAGAAAAGCAATATCCAGAAACTGATTTTCTAGTATCAATATCTCCTGCCCAATCTGAGTCACGGTATCCGATTAGAGATGATCCTTCTTCATAAAGAATACCATAATCAGTGGTTCCTTTCACATACCTGAGTATCTACATGCTTGCCTTGCAATGAGTTTGGCAAGGCTTATTAGAGAACATGTTTACTACTCCAACAACATAAGAGATGTCTGGTCTGCTATTGCATAAGTAGATGAGACTTCCAACTAATTTCTTGTATCTTCCAATATCCACTAGAGGTGAAGTATCTTCAATAGATAATTTTGTGTTGACCTCCATAGGTGTAGAAATTTCCTTGCAATCCTCCATGTTGAATGCCTTCAATATCTGCCTTGCATACTTTTGTTGAGAGATGAAAATCTTCCTTGGTTCCTGCCAAACCTCAAGACCTAAGCAATAATGCATTAAACCCAAGTGTGTCATTTGAAATTTTGAACTCAGGGCATCTTTTGTTTGTTGAAGAAGAGCATCATCATTTCCTCTAATCACAAGGTCATCTACATAGAGTACAAGCACAATTGTCTTCCGTCCTCTCTTTGCAACATACAAGTTAGCATCAGAAGCCCATCTTTTGAAACCTAGGTCCAAGAGATACTTATCTATCCGCTGGAACCATGTTCTAGGGGCTTGTTTTAGCCCATATAATGCCTTCTTCAGCTTACATACCTTGTTCTCTAAATGGGGAGCCTCAAACCCTGGTGGTTGAGGCATATATACCTCCTCCTTGAGGTCTCCATTCATGAATGCTGATTTGACATCCATGTGATAGACTAGCCAATGTGTATGTGCAGCCATAGCTAGTACTACTCGGATAGTAGTCATTCTTGAAATCAAGGCTAATGATTCACAAAAGTCAATGCCTTGAACTTGTGAGTAGCCCTATGCAACAAGTCTTGCTTTATACTTTTCTAGAGTACCATCAGCCTTGTACTTTAGCTTCCAAACCCACTTGGTGCCAGTGACTTTATGCTTAGGGGGTCGATCCACTAGCTCCCAAGTTCCATTACAAATGATATTATTGTACTCTGTTTGCATGGCAGCCCTCCAATTCAGATCATGGAGTGCCTCTTCCACATTGGTTGGTTCCTTTGCTTCTTCTTGAATGAGATTAGCCATCAAGGCTGTGTTTACAATATGGGCGCTTGCCCGTCTCTGTTCCTCTAGTCTCTATGATCGCCTCGGTCCATCAGTAACATGTTCTAGTGACTGTGGGATGGGATTTGCAGAATCATAGAGCTGCCTCACCCAACGTTGCAATGGCTTTTCCACTTGGGTGTCGATAGGTTGGTGACTTTTAGGCTCATGTAGGCACAATGAAGAGCCATATAACTGTCATATGTCAATCATTGCACTGAATTCCGCATCCTCCCAGATTTTCTTGATCCTCGGTCACTTCTCCTTGTATCATCTGCATGTGCCTTTCTTACTCCTAGAGTCTTCACAGAGGGCAATCCAAGTTCCTCATCAAGACTCTTTTATGAACCGCTTGAATCTCCATCAACATCTTCAACATCACATAATCATCAACGAAAGTAACATAAAACCTGCAATTGCCCATAGATGTGGTCTTTGCGAGACCCCAAACATCTGTATGTACTATTTCTATCACATTCTCACTAACTTTCTTGTCATGCAAAAATGATGCTCTTGATTGTTTACCAAATTGACATACTGCACATACCTTTATTTCTGCAACTTTGAAATTTGGTAGTCCATTGACAATCTCCTTTGACTTCATCAATTTCAACCTTTGCAGATTTGCATAACCAATTTGTTTATGCCATATCTATATATCAGCAATAACTCTTGTGCCTTTTGCAAACATGGCTGCATTCATATCAAGAATTTTCATATTTAAGGTGAACATCCTACCCACTTTGTTTCCTTTGGCAACCAATCACCCATCCTATTTGTACTCTTCTACATATAACCCATCATTATTGAACCTGACTTGTAATCCGTGGTCAACCATTTGTCCAACAAAAAGCAAATTCTTTGTTATATTTGGAACATGCAGCACATCAACAAGATGTTTTACCTTTCCATTCTCCATAGACAGTGCTATGTTTTTTGTATGCTCGGTAGGGTGTGATGTGTCATCAACTCTTTCAACATATCCAAGAACTGGCAATTTTTGCAAACTACTAAACCATTGTGCATGACTGGTCATGTGATTTGAAGCACTATATCAACATACCAGACATTACCATTCAATTTTGAACCATGAACAAACGTCATATTCATCATATGATGTTGAACCATGAAGAGCTTCTCAGAATCATCTACACATGTGGATGCATATTGTTTAGTTGCCTTCTATTATTTTGATTCTTCAACCTACAATCACATTCAAAGTGTCTAGGTTTACCACAATTCCGACATCCTTTATTGTCATTACTTGAATCATTTCTTTGGAAATTTCTCTGACCTCTTTGGCTCCCCCTTGCCTCAAAACTATCCTCTTCCCCCTACATGATTTTGTTGTTGACCTTGCTCGTGGTTATTGTGTCCTCTTCCACTTTCAAAGCCTCTACCTCTACCTCTTCCTCTACTAGAGTAGAATACCTTCTCAGAATTGGGTTTTCCTTGGGAGTTTCAATCCTCACCAAGATTCTTTTCTTCAATGATCAGCATGGATACCAAATCAACAAAATTCGAAATATTTTACCTAGTTTGTATAGAAGTTCTGAACTGTTTATATGCAGCTCCTAAACCACAAAGGCACACTTCCACCTTAAAATCATCATATAAATTCACACCAATAGATGCAAGTGACTCACATATGCTTTTGATTTTGAGGGTGTCGTCACTTATCGACATGCCCTTTTTCTCCAATGTATGCAACTCATTTTTGAGTTGCAATTTCTGTGCCTTTGTATTGGTCTCATACAAAGTAACCAAACTGTTCCAAGCCTCTTTGAGAGTCTTGGCATCTTGTATGTGTCCAATCTCGCTATCTTGTATACTAATAGATAGCGAATACATTACCTTTCCTGCTCCTTGATTCCATTCCTCATATGCTCTTAACTGGTCTGCAGTCTGATTCCTCTCTCATTACTACGGAGTGCACAAAATCGCTTGAAATTCTAGATCTAGAATATATGAGTGTTGCCAAACAGGATGCAAGTTTTGCAAACTGACCTGATTTTTCTATGGGCCCCACCTTGTGGGCTCAAAATGGAAGTCGAGATGGCTCTGAAACTCTAAGAACTTCTATCTTAATGCTAATTTTCATGGCAATTTGAGGTCGTTTGTGAATCGCACTTTCTCCATGCGTTCTTGCATACTCTTCACCGTTGGCCTTCTCCACGAGCCCTCTATAGCCACACTAGCTCTGATACCATGTCTCGAGGAAGGAGATAAGAAAAAGAACTCACACCTACTCTCTCACAATCAAAGAGGAGGACACACATAGATTGAGGCAAAGAAGAATGATCTTCTTCTTCTTCTTCTTCTTCTATTATTACATAAATGTACAAGAATGACCTAGTAAACAACAATACAAGAAGTGCCATATATAAAGAAAAGTACATGGGAAAATCCTAATGTCTGTGAATGAGTGAGCTAGCAAGAAACAAATGTGCCATCACTCTCGATAGATAAATCTAGTAAGTTCAATGAAGTATCCCTGACATATACCGGTGTGACCACTATACATGTCAGAGAAATGAAAAAACTGCTATGTTTCATCCTGGATCATCACATGTTGAGCTTGATATCTCAACATACTTGTATAGGTTTTCAAGGTTAGTTATGAATTGATGATGTCATTGATGATGTCATTGATGATGTCATTGATGATGTCATCAATTTGAAACATGATCTCTTGGTGTCGCAATCAAGCAAGAAGACAATCATTCTTAGCGTTTTGGCATGTTCTGGATGCAATGGAAGCATTGCTCTCTCCAAATTCCAAACCAATCATGAGATATAGAAGTCACATGGAGTCTAAGGTTCAAGATGGTTTTGTTTGTCCATGACATCACCTCCCCCTCAAGCGACGAGTTCCATGAGGAGCAGTCATGATCCTTGGTCTCAACTTCATTGAATTTTTCTTATGAATTTCTTGAACCTTGATTGGTGCTCTATCAAGGTTGTCTACAGGTTCCCAAGTGCAATCACTAATTTCATACCCTTTCCAATGAACAAGGTACTCCAATCTTCCTCGGGATATTCTTGAATCTAGGACATGATCGACTTCAAATTCTTCATGATCATCAAATTGGATATGTTGTATATTATGGAATCATGGAAGGTTAAATGGATTTTTAATGTTTTAAATGTCCAGAAGGTTTTAATGTGGTTGTGTTTGATCTAGCAGGTGAAGAAGCATGAGGGCGTGGATACAAGTGGATGCGCATAAATAAATAAATTTTAAGATTAAATCGAAGACTTCTAGAATAAGTTATATTTAGGTTTAACTTGTTGTAAAAGTAGTGGTTCGCTTTAGAAAGTGATGCCTTTTGTAAATAAAGTAGTTTTTCCTAACAGTCGCTTCTAGAAGTGACGGCCCTCATGTAACTTCTATTTTCAGGACGTAATAGAAATAAACCTATAAATACGGGTACTCTGATAGACTTGTCCATCAGAGTACACGGGGGGAGATTGCACCCAATATTGCATTGATTGTTTCTTTGTTTCTGATTCCTGTTTCGTCTTCTTTCTACCTCTGTGTGTGCGTGCACTGAAGATCTTGATAACAGTGGTATCAGAGCCTGACACGTATCACTCTGGAGGAGATTGTTTGCCGAGGGGATTGTTTGTGTTCTCAGTTCGTGAATCCGAATCAGAATCCAAATCTGAATCCGTGTCTGTGTCTGCGTCTGCTTCTGCTTTTGTCTCTGTCTCTGTTTTAGTTTCAGTTCCAGAACTAGAACCTGCATTTATACATGCATTTACACCTATGGCTTACTCCAAGGCATCCACTAAGGCGTCGACTAAGGTAATACATTGGCAACATTGGCACCCAAGGCTCCCTTGGCGACCATTGGCTACGTGGGAGGCAATTTTAATTTTGAGTGACAATAGAGAGTTTTAGACTCCCTAAGGTAAGAGGATTTGAACCCACAACCTCCTACTTACAAGGGAAGTACTTTAACCACTACTCCATCTCTTTGAGTTATCACTCTATCTTCCTTTTGTGATATTTACATCAACTTTCACCTCCCTCTTCCTTTTCCAAGTCCCAAGTTAAGCTCACACATGTGGAAGTGCCCGTCAATTTTCCTAGGGAAGTGCATCATAAAAAAGGCATAACTTTCATTATATAACTAGGATTTTAGCATATAATATATCGTTGGAAAGCTCTTGGAACAAGCTTTTTAGCTAACCTATTAGATTGAGAATCCAACAAAGTTTCAAAGAGGGATTTTTTTTCTAGTTATGGACCCTACAACAATGGAGGATTTTGGCATTTCACCTTTACCTGGGGTCTCACTCGAGAAACAATTAGAGATTATGCAAGAAGAACGTCAAGAAACTCAACAAGTTGTACAAGAACACGATGCTATGCTCTAGCAAGTACAAACTGATGATCGTAGCTTAATCAGAGTGGTGAAAGCGATTATCACTGCACAAGAAGAAGGTGCAAGTTCCAAGATAGGTGCTAAGAACTTCCAATTTTCCAGATTCGATGGACGAAAGGATGGCCAATTTGTCCTATCATGGCTCTCTCAATTTGATGATTTCTACTCCGATGAGTCATATTCAAAACATGAGAAAGTCAAGTTTGCTACCAATTATTTGGTAGGAAGAGCGCAGTTATGGTGGAATGTTTTACGGAATAGTTCCAATTGTCCTACCACATGGGATGCATTTCAGGCAAAAATTAAGAAAATTTTCCTTCCTTCCCAGTTCCATCTACATGCGCATCGTGCATGGACAATTTTTGGATGGAGAGAAGGAGATAATGTATCCATTTATACTGAACATTTTTGGCAATGTCTTTTATTACTTCGTTCACTTGAGCAGGTTCCTGAAGCAAGTTTGCAACGAAAATATGAAGATGGCTTGGAGATGGGAGTCCAAGCAAAGCTCCATACCCTCTGACCTACAACCTTGTATGAAGCTATCTCTTTTGCACATGATGTTGAAAAGGAGTTTAAATCTATCATCAAAACACTTTGCTTACAACAAATTCGTCAACCTCAACCACCCGTCAAAGCCAATTTTCCTTTTAAGCATCCTTTTACTATGTTCGCTTCATCTACTTTCCAACGATCTCCTCAATCCCATTTAGTACAATCCAACAAATCAACCTTTGGCCAGCCTCACAAATCTATCACTCTTCAAAATACGACGATGAATGCTCAACAAAAACAAGCCCGTATAACTTGTTGGAATTGTGGAAAGATTGGTCATACCAAAGCTGCCTGTCTGATGAGATCTACTAATAGGCAACCCATTGAAGCTCAAGTACACAACATGGAGGTTGTTCCTGCTGACACTGAACCTAACTGGTCTGAGGAAGTATTAGAGCAAGAATTAAGTACCCTAGGTAACGGAATTTCTAACCATTCTCTTCTCTACATGCATGGCACCATTAATGGCATAGTAGTAAATGTTTTACATGACGATGGTAGTTTGCATGATTTTATTTCTCATAAGCTAGTTAAAAATCTTAACCTTACTACTCATCCTTCTACGTATAAGGTTAAGGCTGTGTTTATAGGGAATAGGTATAATGTTACGAAGGAGGTACATAATGTTCAAATTTGTATAGGCTCATATGTGGATGAACATTCATTTTTACTTGCTCCGTTGCAGTCATATGATGTTATACTTGGCATGCTGTTTTGACATAATTACCACCCTCCATTGATTATAATATACACACAATTACTTTCAAATTTCAAAATAAAGATGTTTCACTGTCTGCGATGCATTTTCAACCCTTCCCATTCATTAGTCATACGCAAGTCAAACGAGCTTTTAGGAAAGGTTATAACTCATGTATTGTCTTTGTGAATCATATAACTGATTATACACATACACTTCCAAGTGCACATAAGTCATTTTTGGACTCGTATAAGGATTGTTTTATGGCTGATTTTCCTTCTGCATTACCACATTCTAGCGGATCTCTTGACCATAGGATTGATTTAATTCCTGGTAGCTCTCCTCCTCATAAAGCACCTTATAGGCATGGACCTTTACACCAAAATGAAATAGCTAGACAAGTTAAAGATTACTCAATAAAGGACTAATACGGCCAAGCTCTTCTCCTTTTGGAGCACCTCTTCTTTTAGTTGAAAAGAAAAACAAGACGTATAGAATGTGCATTGATTATAGAGCACTTAATAAAATTACCATTAAGAATACATATCCTATCCCTAGGATAGATGACTTGCTAGATAAACTTCGTGGAGCATGTGTCTTCAGTAAAATGGACCTCAAATCTGGGTATCATCAGATAAGAATGACATCGCATGACATTTATAAAACTGCTTTTAGAACTCAGCACGGCCATTTTGAATTCATGGTAATGCCTCTTGGACTTACCAATGCACCTGCTACTTTTGCACGCATGATGAATAATATTTTCCTTGAATACCAAAATTTTGTTCTTGTCTTCTTTGATGATATACTTATTTATAGTAGGAATGATAGTGGACATGAAAATCATTTAGCAACAATCTTTGATTTGTTACGTAAAAATAAAGTTTATGCTAATTCTGAAAAGAGTTGTTTCTTCCAAAACGAGATAGAGTATCTTGGACATATTGTCTCTAGTCACGACGTTCATGTCGACCCCAAGATGATTAAAGTAATTGAAGAATGAACTAAACCTCAATCAGTGAATGATGTCCGTTCATTTTTAGGATTAGCTAGCTTTTATCGAAAGTTTGTAAAGGTATTTTCTTCTATAGCCCTTCCCCTTACTTTATTATTGAAGAAAAATCTAAATTTTTTATGGGGAGGAGCCCAACAACAATCTTTTACTAAACTTAAGTATGCACTTTCTCATGCGCCTGTTCTGCAATTACCTGATTTTGCACAACCATTTCATGTAGTTACAGATGCTAGTGGTTTTGGTATAGGTGGTGTTTTAATGCAAAATGATCATCCTCTTGCATTTGAAAGTAGGAAACTCAAACCTTCTGAACGCAATTATAGAACATATGATAAGGAACTCTTAGCTGTTGTGCATGCATTGAAAATTTGCAAAAATTACCTTATGGGTTCCGAAGTTCTAATTAAAACCGATCAACAAGCTATTAAGCATTTATTACATCAACCATTTGTTAGGCCGCCGGATGGGAATAATGTAATTTTAATTTCCATAGTCACATGCACCGAAAGGGCATGACAAAGAGATGTAATTTTTGATCCATTAATGAAAGGGCATTATGGTGTTCTTCGGCAGAGGAGACAAGTTCACCAGACTGTCTGTCTGGGCGACCGTGCGGAGAAGATCGTGTGCCGACATTGCTGAATTACTGAGTATTGTATGTTGTTTGTTGAATTGCAGTATTAAACATTAACACAATAATGTTATATTCATATTAATAAGTCTGCGTGACTGTGATTGCTAAATCACGCGTTAAGCACTGTGTAAGGAATAACCGTAATATGAATAGTAATACTGTGTAGCGAACGTTATTACTTGGAAGTATAGTACTGTTTAGTGGAAGGTTAATTTGGGAAAATTACATAAAGGGCCTCTACATTGTCAGACCCCTAACCATCCCCAAGAACCGGAACCGAGATTAAAAGCGACTTAACCGAAGTGCTTTTAACACTGGCGCCATCTATGGGAAGATGGAAATAGATTGGGAATAAGCAGTAAGGGAAGAGCAGTATGTAAGGCAAGCAGTGGAGAAGTGATATATGCCGGTTACTCGTTCCGGCGAGTCCTATCCAAAGTATAGGAGAGATCAACATCCCTGGGCAGTTCCAAATCTATTAGGGACACCCCCAGGAGGTAGAAGTATAGGCCAATTAAGCCCAGTTGTACAAGGATCGGAGTCAGTTAGTAACGATTCCGGTGCCACTTCGGTGACACATGATGAGATTCCGGTGAATTCCGGTGGGAATCCGGTACTTTTTGAAGAAGGTACAGTGACTTCTGGGTGTAGAGAGATGTAGTGCGTAGTTAGTCCGACACTATCGGGTTAGAATTTGACCATTTTCGGTGATAAAGTTGTGTAACCGAGTGAGAACGTTTTCGATGAACAGATAACCTGGTGCGGTGAAAGTTTGATAAGTTCCGGTGGAAGTTCGGTACCCTTTGGTGGAACTTTGAAATTTTTCGGTGATAGTGCGGTACTACCAGGTGGATTTGTATTACGTTCACCACTCTTCGAGGCAAGCTTACCTAGTTTCGATACCAAAGCTGAGGAAATGCTATTTGATTTGGAGATAAGTAAGAGATTCAATGCCATTTTTGAACTGGAAGGTGAGCAGGCTGATAATACAGATTCTAAAGAACAAGAGACACCTCCTCAATATACAGATAACAACAACACTACTCACAATGGCACCATGAGTGGTTCACAGTCACAGCAGCAGACACTCCCACAGCCGCAACCGTAGTTTCAGCAACAGCAACGTCATCAACCACAACCAATCATTCCACTTCGACCGGTTCCGACTGGGGTGACCTATACCAAATTCGGTGGATTTCCGGAGGATGATCGCGATGCACATGGCCGCACATTCGAGATCAGTTATGTAGTGTTGAATCATCCACCCGGTCCGGCATACAAGGCCATTGTATTTCAGGCCACATTGGTTAATGAAGCAGTAAGGTGGTTGACTGAATATGATATTAATCATTTCGCTAACTATGATGATGTGAGAGATGCGTTTTTACAAAGGTTTTGTTTGAAGAAGAATCCTATCGAAATCTTTGACTATTTGCAGAACAATCGGCAGAAACCGCATCAGAGTGTCTAGGAATACGAAACACTGTTTAGAACTCACTTAAGGCAGCTACCTCTGGCACATGCTAATCTACCAGACGATGTCATAACCCAATGGTTCATTAACGGATTGAATCCACAGTTAAGACAAATCATGATCATTTGCTGTGTGGGTGGAATGACATTGGATGCAGTAATTACGATGGCCTTACAATTGGAGCACAAAGTTGGAGGTTTTACAGAGGACTTGGACTAGCTGAAAGCAAGTAAGAACGTAGCTGATGATCCGTCCAAACAGGTGTATTGCACCGAATGCAAGAATCCAGGTCACACCAGTTCTACATGTGCCCTTAACCAGATGTATTGCACCATCTGTAACACAACAGGACACTCAACGAAAACCTGCACATATAATGCAAAGGTGCATGGTAGAGCAGCTGTAAACGCCATAATACAGGAACCAGGTCAACTAGCAACCCATTATGTGCCGCCACAGTTGCGAAACAACCACCAGCAAGGATACAAGACCTACCGAGTTCAGCGTAACAATAATTTCAATCCTAACCGATGGCAGGCAGGTACATTGGCGGAAGGTACTTCCCTCCCACCCCCTCGGTGCCATTTCTGTGGCGAGGTTGGCCATATCCATAGATTTTGCAAGGAAGCAACAGAGTATGACAAAAGAAAGAAGGAACGACAAAATCCGATGACTAACATGGTTTATATTTCACCAGTCGAGTCACAAGAAGCTGTAGTTTAGACAAGATCGGGTAAACAGTTGCAATCAGCAGCTGAAGTTTTCGAGCCTGGTATTCATGAGTAACAGCGGATGTTTGCAAAGGCTAGTCAATGGGCAGCTAAGGAGCCAACTTTGTTTGCTGATCCCATTCTAGTAACACAGGTCCCTCTGCCATAGGCAAGATCGAATGAACAGAATTCTGTCCCAACCACATTAGAATCATCACAAGAATTGATGATAACTACGACCCAAACAGATCAGGTATGGGACATCCTATCTAAGGCTTCAATCACACTTCCTTTGGGACAGTTGCTCGCCTTAGTGCCAGGAGTACGGCAGCAATTCCAACAGTAGGTTAGTCCCGGACCTTCATGTACTCCCGCGACTGCAACCATACATCCGGAAATTGATTCTACGGTGGATCATTCAGTCCCATTGATCATCGTCTGGTATAAAAACCAGAAGATTACCCAAGTGTTAATTGATGGCAGGTCCGGTGTGAATATTGCAACAGCCGCACTCTGCAAGAAATTGGGTTGGACCCAAATTGAACTCGTACATTTTTTTATGCCAATGGTAGACCAATCCCGAGTCCATCCGATGGGATTAGTACGTAATATTCCTATTACCTTGCAGGGGCCCACATTTAAAATGACTTTTGTACAAGATTGGTCAGCTCAAGAGTTAATTTTCAAAGATAATCACCAGAAATATGTAGTTATATTGGATGCTATGCAACCGTGTGATCTTCATGCACGACCATATGTAGCAGAGCCAATCCATATGTTGGAGGGGCTATATGATGATGAGGAAGAGGCTTTCCTCAAGATTAATAAGGATCTGATCTCATTAGGTACTATAGATTTACAGTCGATAGCAGACAATTGGAGTCCGGTAGCTTGTACGGTCGTACCAGTGACTGGAGATGCAGAAGTAGATGATAGCGTAGCTATGGATGAAGCAATTGTACATCAACTATTACAGCCAGCTAATGAGTTGGTAAAACCACGTCAATCTTATGTACCAGAAGATCAATTAGTAACGTATAATCTAGGAGACACGGTCAACCCGCGACCAGCTAAGATTAAGGCAGGTTTAGCAGAGACATTCCAAGATGATTTGGTACAACTCCTTTGTACCATCAAGAGCTTTAGTCGACATGTTTGCACATTGCATATCTGTAGAGACATAGGATAGTTGAATATCCTTGCTCATTAGCTTCTCCCTTACATAATGGTAGTGGACTTCAATATGCTTGGTTCTAGCATGGTATACCGGATTAGCTGCACAATGTAGTGAGCTTGTGTTGTCACCAAAAATGTGAGGTGTTGAACAATGAAGTCGGAGATCTGTATACAAAGATTTTAATCACATGATTTCTTGAGTTGCATTAGCCAAACCTCTATATTGGGCTTCAATAGAAGATAATGCCCCTGTTGGTTGCTTCTTGGATGACCAAGAAATGATTTTTAAACCTACAAATGATACATACCCGGATGTGCTTCTTCTATCATCTCTAGATCCAGCCCAATCTACATCTGAGTAGATCATTAGCTCATTATCTGAAGTAAATGGATAAAACAAACCTTCATTCATGGTCCCCTTTAGGTACTTGAGGACTCTCTTGGAGGCTTTCATATGTGGTCTTCTTGGCTTATGCATAAACTGACTCAATATGCTAACACATTAGCATATATCCACCCTTGTGAGTGTTGCATAGTTCGAACTTCCAACCAAGCTCTGATAGCTTGTGATTTCTTCAATTTTCTCTCCTTCATAAGCACTAAGCTTATGATTTTGCTCCATAGGTGTACCTGCAGACTTGGTGTTTTCCATCTTGAACTTGATGACCATGTCATACACATACTTCCTTTGTGTGATGTATATACCTGAACCTGTGTAGATTAACTCTAATTCAAGAAAATAAGTGAGGGTTCCTAGATCACTTATTTTGAAATCCTCCTTCATTTGACTCTTTACCCGTTTGATTCCTTCAAGATCATTCCCTATGATAATGATATCATCAACATACACACATAAATAGATCACTTCAGATCCATTCCTCTTTATGAACGAAGAGGTATCTGCCTTGCTAGCTTTGAATCCTTGGTCCGGCAAATAAGTCACCAATCTGAAATTCCAAGCTCTTGGAGCTTGCTTCAATCCATACAAGGATTTCTTTAATTTGCATACAAAGTTTGGATGATGTGCATCCTCATAGCTAGGAGGTTCTGCCATATACACTTGCTTAGAAATCCATCCATTTAAGAAAGCATTCTTTAGATCAAGTTGATAGAGCTTCCAATTTCTAGATGCAGCAAGACTAATGAGAACCGTAATTGTAGTTATTTTTGCAACAAGAGAGAAAGTCTCCTCATAATCAATACCATGGGTTTGAGCAAACCCTTTAGCAACTAACCTTGCTTTATGCCTATTTATACTTCCATCTAGATTCCTCTTGATTTTGTATATACATCGAGATCCAATTACTTTCAAAGATGGCTTGTTAGGTACAAGCTCCCAAGTGTCATTCTCCTTCAAGGCTTCCATTTCTTCATCCATTGCATCTCTCCGAGCTTTCTTGCTTTGTGCTTCTTCAAATGTGGTAGGTTCTTCATTGGTTGAATCCTTTGCTATGCAGATTAAGTTCTTGGTGACCAAAGAAGTATCAAAACCATACCTCTCTGGTTTCTTCTTCTCCTTTCAAGACCTTCTAAGTGGTTGATGTGAGCTCTCGGGTCCATACGTAGCATCTTGCATCTTTGCTTTACCTTTGTTCTTCCATATCTTTAGTCTTTCCAAGTCTTCTAGCTCAATCTCCGAATCACTTTCTTCAATGTTCTTAGGCTCCTTTGGTTGAAGTGATGGAAAATCTTCATCCAAGTCATAAGGAAGCTTCACTTTTTTTTCATCATCAAACCATAATTTTTTCTCATCAAAAATTACATCTCTACTCACAGAAAATCCTTTATTACTTGGATTGTACAATCCATATAATTTTTGGTTTTGTTCATCAATAAATATGCACTTCTCTACCTTGGGATCCAATTCCCCTCTTACTTGAGAAGGAATGTGAGCATAGTCTAAGCATCCAAAGATTTTACAATGCTCTAAGCTAGGTCTTCTTCCATTCCACACTTCATATGGAGTGGTTCCATCTAGTGACTTAGATGGAAGTCTATTTATGAGATATGTGGCTATAAACATAGCCTCTACCCATAAGTAGTTTGGCGATTCCTTTTCATTGAGCATGGACCTTGCAGCTTCAACAATAGGTCTATTTCTCCTCTCTGCTACACCATTGATTTCCGGTGTATAACTTGTAGTGACTTCCCTTTTAATGCCTCTTTCATCCAAGTAGGCATCAAATTCAGAGGAGAAGTATTCTCCTCCACCATCTGATCTGAGTCTTTTCAATGTCCTACCTGTTTGGTTTTCAACAAGAGCAAGATACTTCTTAAAGCAATTAAAAACTTCATCCTTGTGCTTCATGAAAAACAGAATGGTCCACCTGCTACAATCATCCGTGAAAGACACATAATATCTTGAGCTTGATATAGATTGCTCCTTAGTTGGACCCCACACATCCGTGTGCACTACATCCAAAAGATTTTGATAAACATATCCCTTCTTATTGAAAGGTTGTCTATGAGCCTTGCTGAGTTGACAAGCTTCACACTTATAAATCACATGTTGCCTTGTGATATTAGGCAAACCAAGTATACTTTGGTCCCTGCAAATTTGTTTGAGTGTCCTCTCACCAATGTGAGCAAGCCTTTTGTGCCATATCTCCAACCCTATTAGAGTTTGAGATCTATAGCTAAATAAGGCTATATTCTTTGTATCTTCCACTTCAAAAGTGAAAAGTCTTCTTGTCTTTTCTCCTTTGGAGATCCTTCTAAAGCCTTGCCTTGGGTCTTCAACATATACTCCAAATTGGTTGAATCTAACCTGCAATCCGTTTTCAACAATCTGCCCAACACTTATTAATTTTTTGGTAATTGTAGGGACATACAAGACTTTGCTTAAGAGGTTTATATTCCCATATGATGTCTTCACATTACCTATCTTATCCACTGAGTGATTTGTATCATCTCTTGTTTGCACTTCATTTTTGTTGTGAGGATCTTCCAAATCAGAAAGTAAAGACACATTTCCTGCTACATGATTTGAGCATCCGGAATCAATGTAAAAGATGTGATCATCATCCTTACCCTTGTTCACTGATAGATTCATAATCAATAATGAATCTTCTTGACTTTGTTCCTCTGTATAGTTATTGTAACATGTTCTTCCTCTATGAACACTTTGATAGTTGTTGTTGTAATTGTTGTTGTAGTTGTTGTTGTAGCCTCCATTGTATCTGCCTCTATTTGATCCATAGCCACCTCTATTGAATCCTCTTCCTCTTGAGTTCCTCGGGTTCCTAAAACATTCTTCAGTAGTATGATTAGATAAGCCACATATATTGCAAGTTTGAGAGGATTGGAATCTCCCCCTACCTTGCTTCCACATCTGCCTCTTCCTCTAGCTCTTCCTCTACCTGCAAAGGTTGCTTGGAAAGAGCTACCTTCATCTTCATTCTTCTTATTCTTTGACTTGTCCTTGATCTTAGATTTATCAGAATATAAGACTGAAGTTTGATTACCTCTTGAAGACACATGAACTTTACTAATCTTTGCTTCATGAGTGAAGAGTTGGCCCATCATTGTGTTGAGGTCGGGTACATGCATATCCATGTACAAAAATTCATGGTTGTTGTGAAGGCTCCCACTTGTCATCTGCTTTGATTCCATTTATGATTTGTCTATTGATTTTTTCCTCTTCAATTACCTCTCGAATGCTTCCAAGTTGATCTGAAATCTCCTTCATCTTTGTGACATAATCAGTCACACTTTGCTTGGGGCTTTTCTTCATTAATGTGAACTCCATCCACACTTGCTTCTTCCTTCCTCAAGTGTTGGAGGAGAAGAAAAAAGCAAGTGCACTCCAAGTCTCTCTTGATATCTTGCATCCCTTGACATGAGGTAAAAGAGAATTAGAGATTGATTTTAGAATATAGGACCTTGCAAGTGCATCCTTTGACCACCAAGTTGAAAGTATTTCCTCTTCTTCATGTGATGGTTTCCCTTTGTTCCTCATGGTTAGCATAGCTTCATCTCTAGATGTGTATCCAAATAGATTCTTCCCTTGACGATAAGCCTCCATCCTTAGAGACCATGCTCGGTAGTTTTTTCTATCCAATTTGTCCATTGTTGATGGAAATCCATCTCCCATGTTGATTGACTATGCTTGATACCACTATGGAGAGAAATGGTGGATGCAACCTGAAGATGAATTGGTCCTGCTACAACCAGCTTCCCACCAGCCAACTGAGACTTCACAGTTAGTTATTAGACCCTTTGAGCTTCCTAAATCCACAAAAAAGCACCCTAATGCTTCGGAACAAGTATCTCAAAAGTTTGAGTCAAGACAGACTAGTTGCAAAATGACTAGCTCCCAAAACTTGCTATTTTTCTACATACACCTATTGGAAAAAATGAGCAGTGCTCTCAACTTGGTAAAAATTAGAAAACTTACTTTTGGACATAGAAGAACAGACATATCAAGCTTTCCAATACACTTTAAAACTCTAAAAAAGGTTACGTATATCTGGAGATATGAGCTTCTAACATTTACTATTCTCATTGAGTATAGCAGAGAACAAATCAGAGAAGAAGTAACTGATGAATGTATAGATTCACATATAATTATAGCCTCGTTGAAATTAGTACTTGCACAATGGGAGTAGAATGATAGAGCTATGGAGTAAGCTCTTCTATCTCTACAAATGGGCATGAAATGGGCACCATCAAGCACTCTTGGACGACTTCCTTCTTGCTCGTTTTATAGCTACTTTTGGAGGTAGTTTTGAATTTGAATTCAAATGACTTCACCTAAAAGTGATTCTAGGAATTAGGAAATATTCCCTCGGCTAATGGATTTGTGGTTTTGGGAATTTAAAGCCACAAATTTTCTCTTTACATCATGGATGACTTAAGCCATTCTTTCTTTTACAATTACAAGAGATAAAATGTACTCTTTTACAAGAGGTGTTCATATGTCTACACATATGAATACAAATGAACATCATATCAAGCATGTAGGCTTGTGAAAAATGCACCAACAGCTCCCCCTCAAGCCTAACATGCTTGGCCTCCAAATAAGTCTTCAATTGTCCTTGATTTCCTCTAATTCAATCATTAACTTGGATCTACTCAATTTTGTACCATCAAGAGCTTTAGTCAACATGTTTGCACATTGCATATCTGTAGAGTCATAGTATAGTTGAATATCCTTGCTCATTAGATTCTCCCTTACAAAATGGTAGTGGACTTCAATATGCTTGGTTCTAGCATGGTATGCCGAATTAGTTGCAAGATGTAGTGAGCTTGTGTTGTCACCAAAAAATGTGACGTGTTGAACAATGAAGTCCAAGATCTGTATACAAAGATTTTGAAAACATGATTTCTTGAGTTGCATTAGTGAAACCTCTATATTAGGATTCAGTAGAAGATACTGCCACCGTTGGTTGCTTCTTGGATGACGAAGAAAGGATTTTTGAACATGCGAATGATACATACTCGGATGTGCTTGTTCTATCATCTCTAGTCCGGCCCAATCTACAACTGAGTAGATATTTAGCTCAATATCTGAAGTAAATGGATAAAACAAACCTTCATTCATGGTCCCCTTTAGGTACTTCACACATTTTTTTCATTAGGAGAGAACTTCTCCTCATAATCAATACCATGGGTTTGAGCAAAACCTTTAGTAACTAACCTTGCTTTATGTCTATTTATACGTCCATCTAGATTCCTCTTGGTTTTGTATATCCATCGAGATCAAATTACCTTCATAGATGGCTTGTTAGGTACAAGCTCCCAAGTGGCATTCTCCTTCAAGGCTTCCATTTCTTCATCCATTGCATCTCTCCAAGCTTTCTTGCTTTGTGCTTCTTCAAATGTGGTAGGTTTTTCATTGGTTGAATCCTTTGCTATGTAGATTGAGTTCTTCATGACCAAAGAAGTATCACAACCATACCTCTCTGGTTTCTTCTTCTCCCTTGAAGACTTTCTAAATGGTTGATGTGAGCTCATACGTAGCATCTTCCATCTTTGTTTTACCTTTGTTCTTCCATAGCTTTAGTATTTCCAAGCCTTCTAGCTCAATCTTTGAATCACTTTCTTCAATTTGCTTAGGATCCTTTGGTTGAAGTGATGGAAAATCTTCATCCAAGTCATAAGGCAGCTTCACTTTCCTGTCATCATAAAACCATAATTTGTTCTCATAAAAAATTACATCTATACTCATAGAAAATCCTTTATTAGTTGGATTGTACAATCTATATAATTTTTGGTTTTGGTCATAACCAATAAATATGCACTTCTCTGCCTTGGGATCCAATTTCCCTCTTACTTGAGAAGGAATGTGAGCATAGGCTAAGCATCCAAAGATTTTACAATGCTCTAAACTACGTCTTCTTCGATTCCACAGTTCATATAGAGTGGTTGCATCTAGTGACTTAGATAGAAGTGTATTTATGAGATATGTGGATGTAGACACAGCCGCTGCCCATAAGTAGTTTGGCAATCCCTTTTCATTGAGCATGGACCTTGCAACTTCAACAATAGCTCTATTTCTCCTCTCTCCTACACCATTGATTTCGGGTGTATACCTTGTAGTGACTTCCCTTTTAATGCCTCTTTCATCCAAGTAGGTATCAAATTCAAAAGAAATGTATTCTCCTCCACCATCTGATTTGAGTCTTTTCAAAGTCCTACCTGTTTGGGTTTCAAGAAGAGCGACATACTTCTTAAAGCAATTAAAAACTTCATCCTTGTGCTTCATGAAAAAAAAAATGCTCCACTTGCAACAATCATCTGTGAAAGACACATAATATCTTGAGCTTGATATAGATGGCTCCGTAATTCGATTCTACACATCCGTGTGCACTAGATCCAAAAGATTTTGATACACATATCCCTTCTTTTTGAAAGCTTGTCTATGAGCCTTGCCGAGTTGACAAGCTTCACACTTGTGAATCATGTGTTGCCTTGTGAAATTAGGCAAGCCAAGTACACTTTGGTCCCTACAAATTTGTCTGAGTGTCTTCTCACCAATTTGAGCAAGCCTTTTTGTGCCATATCTCCAACTTTGTGAGAGTTTGAGATCCATAGCTAAATAAGGCTATATTCTTTGTATCTTCCACTTCAAAAGTGAAAAGTCTTCTTGTCTTTTATCGTTTGGCAATCCTTCTAAAGCCTTGCCTTGGGTCTTCAACATATGCTCCAAATTGGTTAAATCTAACGTGCAATCCTTTTTCAACAATCTGCCCAACACTTATTAATTTTTTGGTAATTGTGGGGACATACAAGACTTTGCTTAAGAGGTTCATATTCCCATCTGATGTCTTCGCATTACCTATCTTCTCCACGGAGTGCTTTGTATCATCTCCTCTTTGCACTTCATGTTTAATGTGAGAAACTTCCGAATAAGAAAGTAAAGCCACATTTCCTGCTACATGATTTGAGCATCCCAAATCAATGTAAAAGATGTGATCATCATCCTTGCCCTTCTTTACTGATAGATTCATAATCAATAATGAATCTTCTTGAATTTGGTCCTCTGCATAGTTATTGTAATCTCTTCTTCCTCTATGACCACTTTGATAGTTTTTGTTGTTTTTGTAATTGTTGTTGTAGTTGTTGTTGTAGCCTCCATTGTATCTGCCTCTATTTGACGCATAGCCACCTCTATTGAATCCTCTTCCTCTTGAGTTCCTCGGGTTCCTGAAACATTCTTCAGTAGTATGATTAGAGAAGCCACATATATTGTAAGGTTGAGATGATTGGAATCTCCCCCTGCCTTTCTTTCCACCTCTGCCTCTTCGTCTAGCTCTTCCTCTACCTACAAAGGTTGCTTGGAAAGGGCTACCTTCGTATTCATTATTCTTATTCTTTGACTTGTCCTTGATCTAAGCTTTATTACAATATAAGGCAGAATTTTGATTAACTCTTGAGGACTCACAACCTTTGCTAATCTTTGCTTCATGAGTGAAGAGTTGGCCCATGAGTGTTTTGAGGTCGGGTACATGCATATCCATGTACAAATCCATGGCTATTGTGAAGGACTCCCACTTGTCATCTGATTTGATTCCATTTATGATTTGCTCATCTTCAATTACCTCTCCAATGCTTCCAAGTTGATCTAAAATCTCCTTCATGTTTGTGCCATAATCAGTCACACTTTGCTTGGGTTTTTTCTTCATTGTTGTGAACTCCATCCACAATTGGTTCTTCCTTGCTCAAGTGTTGGGGGAGAAGAAAGAAGCAAGTGCATTCCAAGTCTATCTTGATGCCTTGCATCCATTGACATGAGGTAAAAGAAAATTAGAGATTGAATTTAGGATATAGGACCTTGCAAGTGCATCCTTTGAACACCAATTTGAAAGTCTTTCCTCTTCTTCATGTGATGGTTGCCCTTTGTTCCTCATGGTTGGCATAGCTTCATCTCCAGATGTGTATCCAAATAGATTCTTCCCTTGAAGATAAGCCTCCATCCTTAGAGACCATGTTGGGTAGTTGTTTCTATCCAATTTGTCAATTGTTGATGTAAATCCATCTCCGATGTTGATTGGCTATGCTCTGATACCTCTATGGAGAGAGATGGTGGATGCAGCCTGAAGATGAATAGGTGTTGCTACAACCAGCTTCACACCACCCAACTGAGACTTTAGAGTTTCTTAGTAGAAACTTTGAGCTTCCTAAATCCACAAAGAAGGTACCCAAGTGCTTTGGAAAAAGTATCTCAAAAGTTTGAGTCAAGATAGACTAGTTGCAAAATGACTAGCTCCCAAAACTTGCTATTTTTGTACATACACCTATCGAAAAAAATGAATAGTGCTCTCAACCTGGTATGAATTAGAAACCTTCCTTTTGAACATAGAAAATATAATTATAAAGCTTCCCAATCCAAGTTAAAACACTTGAATGCATCAATTGAGCACTGAGAAAAGATTTTAGCAAGATCTAGAACACTCCCGCCATTTTCGGGCTCTCTAGAGATAGACCAATTAGCAGCAAAATGTAGATTTCTCCCAAATGGTAATACCAATAGACATGAAATTTTGTGAGCATAAACAAGACTTAGAGTGCTACTAATACAATTTAAAACTCTAAAAAAAAGTTAGATATAACTTGCAATATGAGCTTCTGACATTTACTGTTCTGAGTGAGTATAGTAGAGAACAAATGAGAGAAGAAGTAAATGATGAATGTATAGATTCACATATAATTACAACCTCATTGGCAATGAATACTTGCACAATGGGAGTAGAATTGATAGATCTATGGAATAAACTCTTGAATCTCCACAAATGGGCATGAAATGGGCACAAATCCAGCACTTTTTTATGACTTCCTTCTTGCTCCTTTTATAGCTACTTTTGGAGGTAATTTTTAATTTGAATTCAAATGAATTCACCTAAAAGTGATGCTAGGACTTAGTAAATATTCCCTCAAATAATGGATTCGTCATTTTGGGTAGTTAGAGCCACGAATTTGCTCTTTAACATCATGGATGACTTAACCCATTCTTTCTTTTACAATTACAAAAGATAAAATGCACTCTTTTACAAGAGGTGTTCATTTACAAATGAATATCATATCAAGCATGTAGGCTTGGGCCAAATGCACCAACAAATATATGTAAACATATCTACAAAATTAGAGAAAAATCAAAATATATGAAATATAAATAATTAAATATCTAAAAAATAGATCTTTAAATTTTTAGGGTATATATATATATATATATATATATATATATATATGTGTGTGTGTGTGTGTGTGTGTGTGTATGTGTGTGTGTGTGTGTGTATATATATATATATATATATATATATATATATATATATATATATATATATATATATATATATATATATATATATATATATATATATATATATATATATATATATATATATATATATATACCCTCTTAATTCCTCATTCTCTTTGAATATGCAGAGAATATGGCCATGCAACCCTTTCCTAGGCTCAAAAGCTCAAAAAATCCCAACCACAAAAACATGAGAAAAGGCACTACAAAATCTTTCAAGGGCCTAGTCTCACATTTCTATGGATGGTGGTCCTTTAGCACTTGTAAGTCATGGCAAGGCTTAGGTATTTATCTTTTGTAGCTTCAGGATGAACGCAAGGTGTGTGGGCTTGCATAAGTGCTAAGGGTTTCAAAGTAGCTTTCTTTGATATAGTTTATCGTACGAAACCCTTTATCTATCCTTATTCACCTTGAAATATAGAATTTATATGTCCGTGTAACCTTTTCCAAGGCTCACGTGCAAAAAGAACACTAGCCATATAAAGCAAGAAAAGGCCTAATCTTGCATTTATGTGGCTAGGGTTTTTTTGAGTTTTTACATGCACTCACATATGCGCATACACACATGCATATGCATACATACATACACACACATATGCATACACATACTCACATACATATTACATACATACATACATATTACATACACACATGCATATTACATACACACTCACTTACACACATGCATATGAATACATACATACACACACATATGCATACACATACTCACATACATATTACATACACACATGCATATTACATACTCATACTCACATGCATATAACATACACACACATACATATTACATACACACATGCATATTACATACACACTCACATACATATTACATACACACACATATGTGCATACACACATGCATATGCATACATACAGACATACACACATATGCATACACATACTCACGTACATATTAAATACACATTGACATATTACATACTCACACACCTATACATACACACTCACATATACATACACACACATATGTGCATACACATGCATATGCATGCATACATACACACACATATGCATACACATACTCACATACATATTACATACACACATGCATATTAAATACACACTCATATACATATTACATATACACATGCATATTACATACACACTCACATACATATTACATACACACATGCATATACATACACACACATATTCATACATAGACATATACATACACACACATATGCATACATGAATACACACACATATGCATACACACATATACATGCATACATATACACACATATGCATACACACATATACATACATATATGCATATTACATATACACATGCATATTATATACACTCATGCATATACATACACACACATATGCATACTCATACTCACATACATACATGTACACACACATATACATGCATACATGTACACACACATGTATACATACACACATGCATATGCATACATAAATACATACATACACACACATATGCATACACATACTCACATACATATTGCATACACACACACACATTAAATACTCATAGTCACATACATATTACATATATATAATTTATATAATCATATATATGTAGAATATAAATAATTAAATATCTAAAAAAATAGATCTTTGGAGTTTTAGGGTATATATATATATATATATATATATATATATATATATATATATATATATATATATATATATATATATATATATATATATATATATATATATATATATATATATATATATATATATATATATATATATATATATATATATATATATATATATATATCAAAAATAGGATTTTTGCATTTTTACACATAAACACATCCTAAAAACAAAGCTTTACATACACTCACATATGTGCACACACATGCATATGCATACATACATACACACACACACATATGCATACACATACTCACATACATATTACATACACACATACATATTACATACACACATGCATATTACATACACACTCACTTACACTCATGCATTGAATACATACATACACACACATATGCATACACATACTCACATACATATTACATACACACATGCATATTACATACTCATACTCACATGCATATAACATACACACACATACATATTACATACACACATGCAAATTACATACACACTCACATACATATTACATACACACACATATGTACATACACACATGCATATGCATACATACATACACACATATGCATACACATACTCACGTACATATTAAATACACACAGACATATTACATACTCACACACATATACATACACACTCACATATACATACACACACATATGTGCATACACACATGCATATGCATGCATACATACACACACATATGCATACACATACTCACATACATATTACATACACACATGCATATTAAATACACATACTCACATACATATTACATACACACATGCATATACATACACACATGCATATACATACACACACATATTCATACACACACATATACATACACAAACATATGCATACATGAATACACACAGATATGCATACACACATATACATGCATACATATACACACATATGCATACACACATATACATACATACATGCATATTACATACACACATGCATATTACATACACTCATGCATATACATACACACACATATGCATACTCATACTCACATACATACATGTACACACACATATACATACATACATGCACACACACACATGTATACATACACACATGCATATGCATACATACATACACACACATATGCATACACATACTCACATACATATTGCATACACACACACATATTAAATACTCATAGTCACATACATATTACATATATATAATTTATATAATCATATATATGTAGAATATAAATAATTAAATATCTAAAAAAATAGATATTTGGAGTTTTAGGGTTTATATATATATATATATATATATATATATATATATATATATATATATATATATATATATATATATATATATATATATATATATATATATATATATATATATATATATATATATATATATATATATATATATATATACACACACACACACACACACATATATATATATATATATATATATATCAAAAATAGGATTTTTGCATTTTTACACATCACATCATAAATAAAAGCTTTAGGATTAATATTAGTTTATATAATGAAATATATGTAAAAATATGAAAAAATTTAGAGAAAAAATCAAAATATATGAAATATAAATAATTAAATATATAAAAAATATAACTTTAAATTTTTAAGATATATATATATATATATATATATATATATATATATATATATACATATCAAAAATAAGAGTTTTAAGTTTTTACACATGAACACATCCTAAATAAAGTTTTAGGATTAATACTAATTTATACAATGGAATATAGGTAAAAATATCCAAAAAATAGATCTTTAGATTTTTTAGGGTTTATATATATATCCTAACATCTCCACATGGGATTAGATGGCATTTCCACGTACACCTTGGGGAGCTCATGACCATGTTGACTCCAAGATGTACCGCATATGTGATGGAGCTTCGGTGATGGATGCGGCCAGAAAGTCCATGCATCCATGCATACGACAGCTTTGCTCCATAAAGTTTGGACATTTTGTCATGTTGAAATGGAGGGAACAAGATAAAGATTCCAAATTTTATATCGTAGAGTCGATATATGAAGAGTATCGGCTAGCACCTGGGCATCCTATTGTGAGCTCAGAGTGGATTCAGCACATGACATGTGAGATGATGTCTCATGAGCAGTCCGAGGCTTGTGATGCTTAGGAGTGGGAATCGATTCACAATAAGCAGCAATATATTCCTGATCGATATTGTCTGTAGCAAGATGCAGCAGCCACACATCTAGATACGGCTGGAACGTCACATTTGGGTAGCAGCGAATACGACACTATGTGTTACCAGTTTGTAAGTATCATTTTAATTATTGAATTTGTTTGTGTTAAGAACATCATGTATGTTCATCAAACATTTTGCATATTTATTATAGGAGTTGGCAGTAGGTCATCCTCCGTCGCGAATCGAGGAAGCTTATTGATAATGTCATGGACCAGTTGCACTATTGGAGGACTTGGAGGGATGCAGTGCGATCATTTCATGGGAGCATCTATGATGAGGTGAACTTATAGCTTGGTTTGGTATTTTTAGTTCTTTATAAATATCATGTCAATTTGGCTCATTTCAGCATATGTTGTAGGATTGTAGGTATAAATGTTTTGATTCCTTTGAGCATATGTATGGTAGTGCTTTGCCACAATTTTGTATTACACTCATATATGGCAATGGTGCACCATAATTTTGTATTTGGTTCCTATATGGAAGTGCTTTGCCACATTTTGTATTTGGTTCATATATGACAGTGGTTTGCCACACTCTTCTACATGCTTCATTTATGGAATATACAACTTTTTTGTACATGGTTCATGGTTCATTCTGCTCATCTCTTTTGTGTCCGATAATATTTTGCTATATGAAATCATGTTTTGGTTGCCATTAGAGTACACATCACATGTAAGTTTTCTTTGGGTAGAGTGTATTGTCTTTTGCTACACAACATCATGGTAATGTTGTTACATCAAGAGACAACACACTTTGCCCAAAACAATTTTTGCACATATGGTCATAGGTATGTCCGTCACTATTCCTAGCATGGTCATCAGTATGCGTGACGGTACACCCAGCAAAGTCATCGGTGTAAGCGCCGGTAATACCGATGCTCATATTGATGCACATATCGATGTTTATAACGATGCCTATACCAGCGGTTTGCTACCGACGTGTATATTGACCCTTACATCGGTGTCGGGGCAAAATTGCACTCGTTCATTTTCCTCCATAGAAGCTTCAGTATACCCCTAATATGTTGTAGTGGCTCTTTGATTCAAAGAGAATGGAAAAGCTCAAAAGCATTATAATTATGAAGGAACCAACCCCCTAACTTGAAGGCAAAGAAGTTTGAGCTTGACAAGGAGTGTTAAAAAATATGTTTTCTAGGGCAAGCTCAAGCATATGTTTTTCACTAAATAACTTTATTTGAAGAATTTTGAACCTTAGGAAAGTCAAAGCACATGTTTGAAGGTGCAAATATATAAAATAAGAGGTTAACTACGAAAAGACACTCCAATGAAGAGCCAAAGTCACACGGTAGCTAAAGAGACGAGGGCATGTGAAGAGACATTGAGGACATATGAAGAGTCATGGATGGTTCTCATGGCTATTTAAGCACCATCAAAGCTCATTATAAGTGTGTGTAGATGGTAGGAACTTGGGCTGCTACTTATACATGTGCTATTGAGTCACTGCCTATCATAGAAGTTTATATTCTCTCGTATATCTCTGCTATCCTTTCCAAAGGGTGCTGAATTTCTATATTATCCTATTAGTACTTCATTTTCTCTTTGTAGGAAGATCCATTTTTAGAGTTCTTACACTTTCTAGAAAGCATATAAAGCAAAAATTCTATACGGGAAAGGGTTCTGGAAAATGCATCTTTTAGTGTGAGGAATAGTTGTTTCTTTCTCTAATAGTATGTCCCATAACCTGAAAAGAAACCTAGTTTGTCTTGTGTGAATGAATTGACTAGTCTAAATGTGTTCAATTCTAGTGATCAATAGCTCATTGGAAAGCTCTTAGTGTCTAGTCTATGTGGCTATATTTGTTTCTCAATTGGGTTCATGAGCCTAGAGGTATATCAATTTTAGTGAGTACTAGTCTTAGAGCAGCTAGATCTTGGGCAAGGTCCAAGCTCCTTGTTGTGCATTTAGAGAAGAAATCTTCCATTAGTATTCGTGCAGGGCAGAGAGTGAGGTGGAGATAAAATGAGGTCAGGGTGGTGTTTGTAGAGGGGTTTTGAATATTGACTAGAATTCTTATGAGAGTTGGCTAGAAAAGGTTTGGTGGTTGTTGGCTCAAGGATGATGTCTGAATGGGTGGAATGGGCAGTGGCATGTGTCCTCTAAGGAATTCATTTTTGAGCTTCAACCTTCACTTCTTGACTCTACATCCAATAATGTAACATAGCATTACATATCCTTCTAAAGTGGCTTTATGTACGGTGCCATTAGTCAAATGTCTATTGATAATCATAGGTCCATAACCGTGCTTTTCAAGCTTATGCGCATGTTGTTTCAAAGTGTACACCAATATGAAAACAACAACTTTTGAGTCTTTGTCTTTTATATGCACATCAAAATAAGCCTTATTCTTATTCTTTGTTTTGTATATGCTTGATGCTACTCTTAATCTAGTCTGTCCTAGACATTCCAAATCCATTATCCTCAAAGAGAGCTTATGACCCATCCATTGCTGCTTTTATTCTACTCTTAGTGTGGGTATCAAGAAATTTAGTGGTAGTACTACGTTCTTGCCAAATACCATTTGAAAGGGATTTGGATTGAGTACCATTTTATAGGCCACTCGATACTCCTAAACTGTGTGGTGTAATTGTTTGTCCCAATTGGAAATTTATTGTCCATGAGCTTCGCCAATACATTACATAAATTCTTTTGAAAATAATTTCTGCTTATCCGTTAGTTTGTGGGTATCTTTCTATTTTCTACCTCATATTTCTTGAAATTTTCAAGTACTTCAAACAAGGACTCTTCTTCTTCCTATGTGGGGAATTCTTCAACCTTTCTTTTTATTGATTTTGGGATCTACTTATGCTGCTAAGAACACATCATTTTTATTCTCTCTTTGTTTGTGGGCCTTAGACTCTATCAAGCACAAATACTCTTCCTTTGACTTGCAAAATTGATCCATCAAAATGGATTCCAAGTATTCATCATTCTCTTCCTTGCATATGTCTATACTAGGCTCACATTCTTCAATTATGGGTTCACACACGACTATCAAGCTATCATAGCTATCCTCATTACGATTTGGATTCCATTGTTCTTCATTCACAACTATGTCCTTCATCACTAAGATCTCAACCCAACCATTAGATAAAAACAATCCATTTAGGAAGATCATAGGTGCAAAGGCTGGGCATTGAGGTGATCTATTATTTCTGATGATCCTGTGTCTCTAACTTCTAACCTTTCCTCCTCTTCCTCTACAAGCTTACACATCCATAAATAGTTGTCATCATGCATGAAGGAAGGATTTGATCTTATGGAGTGCATTGACTCTATATCCTCTTGTGTCTTATGGATGGGGTTCAATTGTAGAGGTGGTACACCTCTATGAGATTCGTCTTTGAGATTAACCTTGGTAGTTAGCCCTAAATGATTTAAGTACAAAAGAATTGGTTCCCAAATCTCGCAATATTTGCAATTCTCTTATGAAGGGTCTAAACAAGATCATTTCATAGATATGCTTCTTTCCAAACTCACCTACAACAAAGGTATGCTCAAACTTTACACCACAAGTAGTGAGAGTGATTTGTTTTAAAAATACTAGTGGTTTCTCTATGCATCCATTAACCATCTAGAGTTTCATCTCCATGAGTCTGAAAGCTAGTTTGCCCCAATGTTTCCATGAGGAAATGGTTGCAATGAAAACTCCTACTCCTGAATCTAGTATTGCCTTTGTCATGTATCCTTAATAGGTAATAGGAAGATAGGTGTTTCCTTCTCCTGCTTCACTCATATCTCCTATCTTATCTAAGGGTATCTCTACAAATTTTCTATGGGATCCTACGTGAGAGTGGAAACTAGGAAGTTCTAGTACCTTGTTTGCTACATGATTCTATGGGATCCTACGTGAGAGTGGAAACTAGGAAGTTCTGGTACCTTGTTTGCTACATGATTCCAAAACTCTAGCTTAAACTTTAATAAATCTTCTAATGTGATATGTCAATCCACTTTAGTGTTCTTAAGAAATCTCATGTTCCTAGGTATAACTGATTCTTCTTTTGTAATCATTATTGTGGGAGCTCTCATTTGGATAGGATTTGATTCCCAAGCGCTTGTGAAATGAATCAATTTCTATAAGGAATTAGACTCAAAGTCTGGTCATTCACTTGATTGAATATCATCTTGCTCTCTGTAAATTGGGGAATTGATTGTAAAGATCATCTATCCCTTGGATAGGTGCGGAAGTCATTTCTTCTATATGTCACATCTCTACTTGGATCTCTCTCAAGATTTTTTGTGAGTATTTGTTAATGGAAGAAGGAACTCCAACTTCTATTGAGTTGAGATCATAAGAATCTACTGAAAAAAATCTCCTCACTTGCTTTCTTTTGAATGAGCCTTTTGAGGTGGCACATTCTTGGGTTTAGATGCCATTTTCTCTATTCTTTATAGTAGTCATTGAAAGTGCAACCTTGGTTTGAATACATTAATCTAGTTAGAGAGTTGGCTAACCTCAAATATTTCCTAAGCTAGTTCAACCAGTTTAATGCAAAACTTTGTCCTCTCTACCTCTAGGTCTACCATAGGCTAGCTCTTATCTAAATCTATTGAATTAGGTCCTTCTCTCAGTTTGGTTTCTCGGATAGGATCTACTAGTATTGAGCTTGACCTAGGGATGGTTGGAGTCTCTATTAGGACCTAGAAAGTCAAGTCTACAACTTTTGACTTGGACTCTTTCAAGCTACCTTCTAATTCTACTAGATTCTTGGACAATTTTCTCTTTACTCTCTCTGTGGAATCTTTCCATGACTTAATCTCTTGTTTACTACTCATCCACTTCACTAGATGCTCACTCTTTCTCTAGGATTTCTTTTTGGTCCTATTGTAATGAATCTCTTCTAGTGATTACCTAGATGAGAAATAAGGTGGGTGGAGCTTCACTTGAGCTATGTGCTATCCCTAACACATTAATCAGTGTAATGTTCAATCATTAGTGGGATTCTTGGGGAAGTTACATATAATGTTCTCTTCATCACACTCCAAATGAAATTTTTGGATGGTGAGATAGTGTGGTTGTCTTATTGGTGGGGAGTGTGGACATTCATGTATGAAATGATATCCATGGCATCTATAGCAAGGTCCTCTAGGGGCCTATGGTCTCATCTCTCTCATGTGGGGGCCATGATTGAGATTTTTATACTTGACATTTGTGTAAAATGGTTCACAACTATAATCCTTTGATGGGGTGTCATATTGATAAGTCTCTATGTGTTATAATGACTTGTTCTAGTAGGTTGGTGAGGTCCTCTCCATGAGATGAGTCAAAAATATTTGCATTGGGATCATTCTTTGTAATGAAGGGAGGAACAACTACTACCACCATGTTTGGATTCTCTTTTATTGTAGCATACTTGATTGATATTACATTGTCATGGGGTGGTAATTGCTGACCTAGCACTAGCTGTGGACTAGGCAGGGCTTGATACTATGGCTACTAATTCTATCGTGGCCTATAATAAGGCTCCTATTTGTACTGTTTTTTAGTTCTATATGGTTGTTGATAGTTTTTTCTAAATGCCCGCTTATTGTAACAACAATCTTGTGCCATGTGGTTTTGGTATTTCCTCTCTATCCTATAGTAGTATATCCTAGAGATAAAGCATTTTGGTCTTCCATAGGCTAAGCATTGGCCATGTGATCATTGCCACATGTATAACGTCTTTTGATGGCACTAGCTTTTTGATGTTGCCTATTCTGTGGGTTTCGTACTAGTTTTTGTGCCACTAACTGAGTTCGCAGCTCCATTGAAGATGAGGGTTTAGATGTGATACTAGCCAAAGATTTTGATCATTTATAGAGTTTAGACAATTCTAGCTACTCTTCTGTCTTCTATGTGTGCGGACATGCTCACACATTATTCTAGGGTATTTGGCTCTTTTAAGTGCATGTAGGCTCATAACTTTCCATTCAAAAGACAATATAAAAATAAGGATACATACTTGGCTTGTGTGGATAGCTTAAGGACTAGGTATCTCTCTATGTATTATTTGAACATACACCTACTAACCTCACCATTTGTTGGGGTGTTTGCATGAAACTATGGATCAATGATGAGTTTTGTGCTTCATTCCTCTCTTAGAGAACTCAATGATGAAAGCATCCAATAGCTACGTGATGTCTCTAAAGTGATCTTGTTGCAAGGTTTGAACCATTCCAAGGCTATATTTTCAAGGTTAGTCCAAATGCCTCGCATTGAGTGAAAAAGTCCTCTACCTATTTTGCCCTCATGACATGCTTAAATTCAGCTATGTGACCATATCCTGTGCCATGAAAGTAATTCTTCATGGTCTTCACTAACTACAAGGCTCTCAATGTTCTTGATTATTCTCTCTTTCTAGGTAGAGGGAGAACATCCTCATCTCTATGTGACCCATACCCTTTGTTTCTCGCCTACTGGTACCTTGCTTTGATCTACATCTCCCTAAGTTGTGCACAAAACTTACTTCTAGAGCTTCTCTTGTCTTCTCTCGAAGAACTCTTGAGGAATTTGTTTGTCTTGCACTCGGTGATGGCTTGTGTAGATGGGAATAGATAGAGACTTAATACATTTTCTCAGAATTAGGACTCATGTAGGTGGGTTTTCTTGGGGCACCTAGATCCTTGAATTTATATACTAGGTACCCTTGCTTAGTTAGAGGCTTTTCTGACTTGAACTTCCAAAAAAATTCTTTAGTAGCCATGTTAGCATAAAGCTCTATGGCGGCATTGTCTTGAGGTATCTTAGTAGTGGCTATGATTCTCATCAATACCAAATTTTTCCTCGAGGTGGATGGAATCTCCTCTAGATCATCCTCTTTTGAATCTCACACTTTAGACTGTGGGAGAACACTCCCAAAGTTGTCCATTCTATCAAGGTAGCTAATAACTACATACATAGTTCCCTGTTTGTCCATGTATGAATCATTCTCAAATTTGACTACTAGATTCTCTGGACTATAAGGATGTGCTAAGTTCCTCAATCATACTAATTATGATCTTCTCAAACTGTCCTCATAGATGCAAGCACCTAATTTGTTGGTCCGGATGTATTCAATTGTCTTGTAGGGTTCCTCTAGCACCCCTAGGTTAGTTTCCCTATTTTTAGGAGTATCTCTCTCCATTATATAGGAACTATCTGACTCACTTGCTTCCTCACTTTCACTCAAAGGGTGAATACCTAACTTCTTGGATCAAGACTAGGCTTTATGATTGACACTAGCTTCAAATGGCCTTAGGATTTTTTGGTACTTACCTGATCTAACGTTCATGGATGAATCCCAATTTCCTTTTTCATCCTTTCACTTAGGACTCTCTTTTTACCATTTGTTCACTTGATAATTCTCTTGTTGAGTTATTTACCCTTGTTGATTCTTGTCGATCTCAATGTGCGAGCATCAAGAATACTTAAGTTGTTTGACTTGATCGGGATTCCTCAAATTGAGTCCTTTTTACCTTAGGCTTTTTGGATATTAAAATCATTTAACACCTTGAACTTGATCTATTTAATTTTCTTGATCTTGAGTATTTTTAATGCCACCCTAAGCTCTATTACTAGCACTAAGCATTTTATCCTAAGCTTGAATTGAAAAAGGGGGTCTGTAATTTTCCAATGGCAAGTTGTGTTGCTAGTCTAGGTTGCCCAAGAAGATCTCCCAAGCTTTCATTAATCTACCTTGACCCCTTGTAAGAGATCCAAAAACTTGCACTCTACACTTTTATGCCTAGTAATCCACCAAAAGAACTTTACAAATAGACCAAAAATAAGCCTAAAATGGAAACCCTATTTTTTTTGTGTAGGTGATCTATCACATTAGGCCGGTTTGTAGCAATAGGGTAGTATGTCCCAATAGAGGTTTGTGAATAGTGCACTGGACTTCCAAGACACTTATTGCACTCCCTTAGCTTCCTCGATATGTATTGAAAACACCTAAGTCCTTTGGAGCATCATTCACAAACTTCTATGTCAAAAGAGACGAGTTTGAAGATCCAAAGTCTTGAGAAATTTCTATTTATGGAAGAGAAGCTCTCACTAATTTGTTTAGTGCTCACAACTTGGTAGAAATTATCCATAACACTTTTGTGTAGTTTGAACTAAATTCTTAAGCTAACCAAAGCAAGTCATTTCATGAATTTATACTAATCATGCTCTAAGAAACAAATCTAAGAAGTTTGGGGGATCACCCCCACTTTTCAACAGCTAGGTGATACACATACACAATCACACAAAAATACTCATATCTTGCCATGTATGATTCCAATGACAATGAATTTTTTTATGTGTGCTAAAAAGAAACCTAAATAATTGATCCAAGTTATAGGTTAGACATTGAGTACCTACACATTGCAAAATGACTCTGAGAAGAAGAAAACGTAACACAAGGTATTGTGACAGTAGATAGAGAATGAAAAGTCAATAGAAAAGAATCACAATGTGTATTGATACAACACATATGATACAAAGGATTGTGGAGGACTTGTGGTACTTCAAGATAGTAATTAGCTCGAATCACTATGTAATGCTCTACTACCCCTCAACTAGAAGAGTAGTGTTTATATACACTTTTTGATCTTGATGGTGGTTGGGTCTTCTACCTAAAACACAGTCCTAACTTTTTGGATCAATTTGAATTTTAATTCAAACGAAAACACGAGGCTTTTGTCTCCTTTCAAATCTATTCATTTTTTTTTTACCATTGATTAGGAGAATTCCAATCTTTTTAACCTTTAGATGTCTTCATAAAATATATGTTAACAATAAGAGAAAATTTCAATGAACATTGAACAAGATCTCAGGCTTACTCCATTCGCCAGCAACTCCCCCCAAATCCTAAGATGCATGAGTCTTCAATTCCTCAATACTACTTGTAATCCGATCATAGATTTAAACATGTTCAATGTAACTCCATCTCATGCTTTGGCCATCATGTCTGCACAGTTGGTGTGTAGATACATATGACAATTCAATTTCTTTATTTGTGATCATTTCTCTAACATAGTGATACTACAATTCTATGTGCTTGGTATTGGTATGGGAAGATTGGGTTAGCTACAAGATGTAATGAGCTAATGTTGTCCCCAAAAATGTGAGGAGCATAGGAAATATCGTGAACTAAATAAAAAAACAAGGTCTTGATCCACATTGCTTCCTGAGTTGCATTGGCTAGTGCCCACTTTTCTATATTTTTTTTGAAGATTATGATGCATGACTATGGTGATGGAAGGTGGTGGAGATGAAGATCATGCTAACAATAGATGAAAATACTAACAAAATTAAAAAAATTAAACTTTCAACATCAATCCTTCCTCTTACCATCACACGCTTCCCCTCAAGTGCTCTCCCCAAATTTGGTGTCGCTCTAGACTAGGATGAGCACCATGTCAAGAAGCATCACCTCCTTAATTTTCAATTCGTGAAGATGTGAGGATGATATGATGATCTTGAATGAATGAATTGCATGAAGGTGATGGTGAGAAACACAACAGATGCACACACACACACATACACACACACACACGTGTACACTAGGTTGAGATGAGAAAAACACAATGGAAGGGAATGAATTATCTATTAGCAATGTTCTTACACAATACAAAATTTCTCTCTTCAAAATTCCAACCTACCAAATTTTAACCTCCAAAATGAACTCTCTAGCTCTTTTTATAGTTTTCTACTAGCTTTGGCTGATTTTAGACCTAGTGTCCAACATAGTTAAGAAATAGGCTCTAAGTCTATTTTGAGGCATCTAATGGGCTCCATAATTTATGAAAAATGATGGGTAGAATCTATCTAAGTTCATCAAGCTTGAGGACTTATCGGCTTGCTTATTAAAGTGGATCATTAACCTAACAAATTGATGGTTAACGTAAATGCCTCTATGGTTTGAATGTGGACATTAATTCATGTTTTTCTTTACACTTTAATCATTCGCTTTTTAAATAAATATCTAGATATGTACACTTGGGGATATTTTCAAATGGGTTTGACTAAATATGCCCACGATAATAAGCTGTATATGTGTTTGTTATGTACTTGGATTGAATAAATATGCCCGTAACAACTATAGATAATAGGTCCTAAGCAATTCACTTTTTCACATAAAGCTCGTAAATTGCATATCCATATGTTGTTATTTTTCATATTGCAATCTTGAGCATCATGGTAGATTTTATTTGACCATATCATGTGCTCTGAATGAGTTTGATGAATATGTCTACATATGTGCTTCACGAGTTTGCGTGTATGCCTTAAAACAATCAACCGCAATCAACAAATTAATGTTCTAGTTTCGATAATCTTACATTCGCTCTTCTTGTTTCATCGAAGCTCGAGTGACCTCTGTGTACTAAATTCTTATACGTTAACTGCACGCATAGTGGTTATACACCATTTTGTTGTGAGGACGATATAAGTTAATTATCAGTCAGTCTCGTATTTGCGGCCTCCATAGGATGCCAGTGCATCGATTGATTTTCAAAAGTATAAGCTAATGAATTGTTCATGGAATAATTTGTTTGTTCATTCATCTTCAGCTGCCTTTTTTCTGAGAATCCAGAGCAAAGTACATGTAATCAAGGAGATCAATGTGTACATGAAACCAAGACATTGCAGATTAGGACGACAAGGTCAAAATATGCAGCAGGTGTTCATTCCTTGTCCACGATAAACCTTCTCTGAACGCTGGCATATCCGCATGTGTCACGCATGTTTTTCATCTGGGCACCTTAACCAGGAAAAACTTATGTCCGTTTCTTTCAGATGCTGCTCATGAAGGCGTGTCCAGGGATGTTCGTGCAACTGCGCACATGTTCCCGAAGCCGCTGCATGTCGGAAGGCTGCAGCGGTTTGAGAAAGAAGTCTTCAGCTCCCTCTTCTAAACACCTGAAATGTTTCGCAGAACAAAATTCAAGATACAAGACTAAGCTTCCTGCAGGTAAGAAAGCAGATCACTGATCGTGCCACTTGTTATTTAAGGTGTCGTAATATCATCGGAATTATGTTAAACCAGATGCATTTTTGAAGATTGATTTGAATTACTTTGAGTACTTCTAGAAACTGGGTGAAGGCGCTATAATCGGTTGGTGTCTTCCTCCTCCCGCCGTTATTCCAGTGTTCGGGTCTTAAGGAGTCATCCATGAAAAATCAGATGTTCGTTTTAAGGAAATAAACTAGTGAGAAGTGAGCTATAAGTGAACTCTCCCTAAGTTGATCACCAAACTACATGTGAATGACAGGGCATTGGGTACAAATGTGAACTGGGATGAGCTTATAACATTCCAAATTTTCTTGAAACGTAGATTATTTAGATCTATTATGCTAGAAAAGGCACCAGCTCATTGCCAACTTATCGTTATTGCTCCGTTCAGGGTGGATCCTGAACCCTTAATTGGTCAAATAAATGATTAAAAGTACATCAACGCATGCATACATACGTACATAGGTGAAATTGATTGCAACTAGTACCTATTGATGCGATTGGGAACGTTCTCAGATGACATAACGATCACTGGTATGTCCTTGAGGGAGCATGTCGCCTGTAAATATATCCAGCAAAGATTTAAATGGATCCGAAACGAATTGTCTTTTTGTGCCTGTATGTGTATGTGTTTGAAAGTAAAACAAAGGAAAAGCGCACAAGCCTGCGTGATTTCTAATTACTCAGGCAGCATAACGTATGTGCTTATACATAAAAGCATGTCTAATGTGTCGAGTGAATGCATACTAGACAATTGTAAATACGTATACAAACGCATCATAGATAGATGGATATGTATCAATCCCCTATTTACAAATATGCCATAAAAATCATGCAATAATGTGCAGCTTCAAGGAATAACTCGTATACATGCATCGACCAATAGATATACAGTTATTTTATCATGTCTCAGCGTTCTGAGAAATTTGATTGTGAGGAGAAAGACTAAAGCGAGGCCAGATCGGTGACGATTGGATTAGAAGTCCTCTGGTTCACCTTAATTCTCTTCAATAGATCGAATCCAGTCATATCAGGCATACAGTAGTCTGTAATAATCAGGTTGAATTTTATCTCCTGGAAATGGATTACAGAATTTATTAGATAAGAACTTCCAGGTGATATGAAATGAAAATTAAGCGTCTCTTTATTCAAACTCTCCAATGCTTACTTCCATACTAACAGGTTCAAATGTCTCCAGAATTTCCAAGGCTCTTTGTCCACTCTCAACTGTTGTCACTACGACACATAGAAAAATAATTACTGTTAGCTTATGCCAAAGAGAAGATAAAAACAGGTATACCTGATGCACAATTTTTTTTATTACAATCCTAAGAAAGCGAAACCGCGAAAAAGCAACATTTTTTCAGCCCTTTGGAAAGAGGGGGACATAATTGTGCCTGTGCTTCAACGGTTTGAAATTTACTGCGACAGTAACATCAATCATGAACTTGATGGTATCATCTTGAGATACCTAGAATACTGGGAGCCAGAAGCCTTTCAGACAGGTTAAGTACTTGTGATGAATATGCACGAAACGTCTGATGTTAATCCTAAAATACAGACCTATTGCACGTCCATCGGTCAGATCCAGTGTCAAGCTCATTCGAAGAATCAAAGAAGGTTCAAAAAATGTGAGAAATCTGATCCAGGTGAACAAAATATACTCTACTAGGTGGACACGATTTAGATGGAAACCAGATGGTGGCACTCAGAAAAGCCGGGTTGTGATCCGTAGAGCCGTTGGTCATGCGCTAGATGGTATAACTTTTTCAAAGCATCCAACTTCATACATGTTAGTCATGTAAAGCTTTCGCGACGCATTCGCCTTAAGACATTCAAAAGATAATGCAAATGAAGTTAAACAGTAATCACCAGACCATAAACCCACTGAGCAGAATGAAATTTTAAATATGGCAGTAATCATAGTAATGATAATCGTTTGGGACATAGTTACTTCCACGAAGCTCATTGCCCTTCCAACGAAATTCAAAATGTCCATCTCTCCATCACTGAGCATCTTAGAAGCGACTATCTGATCTCGTAGACCCCCATATGAAGAAAATCCATGTGGGCATTGTCAGTTCATACAATTACCAGTACAGACGATAGCAGACATTGTAACCAGTGTAGACCTCGATAAATATGAGATATTCTTGATGGATGTGTGAATGGGAATGATTAGCATAGTTCCAGCCCTTGAATGGAGATCTTCTTGGTTGTAGAAAGGAATGATGCGCATAGTTTAGGGACTTGAAAGGAGATGTAAAATGAGATGATGCAGACTATCTAGACCTCAAATTTCGGATAATAATTATCACTGATCATCTTTTACTCACTGGTTCATTGTAGAGCTAGAGCTTTTTCGAGACGCTTAATGAAGTTTATATCAGCCTTCGTGCATAATGTTTAGGATGTCTACGATCTCCACCTCAAATAGTTCGACCATATATCCAATCAATCGAATGCAAGTTCGTTTATATATGACAAAAATGATCTTATTCATAAGCATCTGGAACAGATTACCTCTATAAAGTTCAGCGTACTATTTGGAAGGGCACATAGATTACAGAAAAGATTTTATTTAACTGTAATTAGTAATTATAACTCCCTGCACAGCTTCGCTTTAGCAATAAAGCTTAGCGGCGTTCCGTAATGAAGTTTACTTCACCTTTTTCGCGCATGCCAGGTATTCTGTTCACCATCTCCGCCTAGAATAACTCACCCATATATCTAATAAACGTAATGCTGATTAAATTGAACGATGGAGATTTAAAATGCGTCTCCTTTTAAAACTGTCAGTTTGAAGAATCGTACGTTATAAATCTTTCAGAATCTGATCATTACATAATTAGAGTTTTAATGAGTCCCCCCAGCCCTTTAGAGATGAACGGGCTCCTCTAATCAAAGTATAAATTCATTCTCATGACTTCAAGCATCTCATAGTCGCGCGTCTTCTACCACGATATTTGCGCGTACCCGCTTACTGCTTAGTTCTCTGTAACCATGGGCTGATTAGGCGATAAATATTAATCTGAAGATTTTACAAGAAAGCAGAGCTACACTTGGGTTCATATCGAACGTGCTCTTGGAGAAAGAATTTTCATCGAGAGTAGACATATCCCATCCCATTCAATCGGCCGTTGTAAAGGAGAAATGAATTAGTGTGATAATAGAGAGCAGAAAGTGGAATTTACATACCACGAAAGCTAAAGCATTATGTAGGCTGCGCATAAAATTATCTCCGAATATAAAGGCTATGACATTGCATGACCTGACAAATTTGGTAAAAGTCCATTCTGAAGCGGTGAAAGAAGTCTTTCATGGATTTTGAGAAAACCTCCTTTGCAACATTAAGGCATTCTTTAAGATGTGCATAAATGCATATCAAGATCTATGAGCATATAAAAGTCAACAAAGGACTCAAACCTCTGCATGCCAGGTTCAGAAGCAGCTTCTTTATCATCATACGATCGATGAGGTTGTCATCCACCGCCAACACATGTATTTCTGGCTCAAGTGCTGCTTCGCGCTCAAATCTCCATGTATCTGCCATACAGCTCGATCCGCTTCTTTGAGCTCACACAGTAAATGTTTGCATGTATGAGATGTAGGTCTTGCTTCCTCCAAGCAGGGCTTTTTACAGCCGCACTTTGTATCTATACCTCTATCATCCACTTGACGTAATTAATGAGGCGTCTGTGCTTAGAATCTCAAATGATTCCAAGGTGAAAGATTTCATATGATTCCAACGTGAAAGTTGCAAGTATTGTCCGTGCGTAGCTGGCCAATGAGACATTCCTTTTCCAAGTACGTTAAAATGATGTCTTCCATGGCACGTGTGTGCAGATTTGAGCCTGGGAATTTATAGGGACAGCTGAGAATCGCTTATTTGTGTTCTTCGACTATCTTACCGCATCTTGACAGAAAGTCCAGTTTGTGTGTCTTTTGAGAGAGAAAGAGTCGAGACTGTAGAGAGATTAAACAATTAGTTTCTGACATCTGCTTGCCACCTTTGTACCCCTAGATTCCTAGAATCTTTAGCCTGCATGATGCATTCATCATTCACGACAATTCGACATGGAAGGATGTTGGCGATGATCGTCATTGTATGCAGGCCTCCATTATGTGAGCTCACGAGATGGGTGTGAAACCGTGTCATAGATTCAAACGTCAGAACGACCCAGAGCGAGTGATCAGTGACGTGGATATGGAAAGGGCGACGACTCAGATTTCTACTCCTTGCTGTATTGCCATGTGATTCTGACACACAGATTTTACTGGGGGTGATTAAAAGCTCTACATATTATTGATTCTGATCATGATCCGTATGTTCTCCGTCTCTTATCTATATTTCCAGCTTCAACGAAAACCCAATTCATAATTGTCACATGTGTGGGGCTTCCAAAGCTCCATCTCTCGACCTCTCTCTGTGTGCGTGTGCGAGACCCATAAGCAAGCAACGACAATTGCCCACATCCTGGATGAGGTCATGGATCCAAACTACGCTAGGATAAGAACGACCGACTGCTTCCACTGGAAGGCAGTTACAAACTTACAAGACAAGAAGCCGCTGTATGAGTCGGACGACTTGATTCCGCCAAATGACAGGTGAATCACGCATATACGAAAGCAGTAAATGCAGGAGAGAGAGAGAGAGAGAGAGAGAGAGAGAGAGAGAGAGAGAGAGAGAGTACTTTAGCCCTTTGTACAGCCCGAATCTATAAAAGGATATCAATGAAATCCTCCCATAAAAGCATGCAAGGAATGATAGGAATGGGGTTGCTGGGATTCTTAATGCAGAGGACAACAATAAATAGTTGTGAAACATTATATGCCTCTGGCATTTATTCATGAAGGCTGGCAGCTTGAAGAGAAGAAGTTACCACTCCCCTACCTTGAATTCTTTTGTAATTTCCTTCCTTTCTCTATATATGCCTTCTGAAAGACATAGATAAGGACCTAATCGGCCTAAAGCAGCCTACGATTAACAAATCAAAAAATATTTATCCTCGGCATATAGATTTCTCCTATGACAATATGTCATTTTTATGCTAATTATGTGCACTCCTTTATATACATATACAAGTCTATATGAGCCTGTGTGAGTTTTGGATATGAATCTCAAGAGTTTGTGTGAGTTTTGGATATGAATCTCAAGAGTTTGGGTGTCTGCTTGCTTATGTTTCAAGGAAAAAGCATTCAAAAACTGTTTGGCGAGAGTTTTGAACTAAGCAAACAACATATGTATGCACATTAAACTCTTTGAAGCAACCAAAAAGCATCTAAAATCTGTTGATTGTGAGGCCTGAGCAAGGCAAAAGGCCTAACTATTGTTGGGGGAAGTATTTCAACCCCTATGCAACGACAAAGCATGAGTGACATCCACAAGTACCCTTCTTTGATCTCTTCACACCAAAATTTCTCTTTCTCAAAGCATACAAAAATAACTCTAGTGAGTTTTTGTACAAATTGCACTCCAAATGGATGCCCATGCTAAGAGAAACAATGTCCACAAGATGAGCTAGTTGAATGTTCACAATACCTAGTTAAATAGAGACCATACTTCACTCCAACAAGCATTTCTCATAGAATACATAGAGAATGAATCTCAAACTTGGCTCCAATTTAGAGCACTTTAAGAGCTAGCCCATGAAATCAAAATCACAAAAATGAAAGAATAGAGAAAGAGAACCAACTCTTACATGTTAGGGCAAACTAGCTCCAACAAAGCCTACACACAAAGAGAACTATCAATCACCCACACTTCACTAAAATTAAGATTTCTCCCAAAATAATCAGAGAATGCTCTAGACAATCGTTGTTCTTAAAATACAATTTAATAGCTATCCAATGAGACAAATATTACATCAAATGGATGCATATGAAGGGAGAGACAATGCTAACAGCGTATGGCAAGAGAGCTACAACATTTCCTATGCACACACATAGATATGCCTTCTCAAATATAACAAAGAAGCAAGCAAGTGGCTAGCTTAAGCAAAGGGCTCGCTTATTACAACTCAAGCACTTATTGCACACTATAAAGGAAAGAAAAATCCAAGAAGAGGACCCGAAAGAGGTCAGGATACATGCTACTTCTATAGTGAGAAGTTGGCCCCTAAAATCTAGGAACCACCTTAATTCCCAATCAACCTCCTAAATTGGAGGACTTAGTTGAGATTACTTGTGGAGTGCTTGATTGAGTCCTCTTGATGGAATCTCGTGAATTTTGGCTTGCCTAAGTTGGTCCACATGTGCATGGTTGATTTCCCACATTCTTTTTTGGGAAGTTTGACTTTTAACACTCCCCCTCAAGCTTCAAATCTTCATCTTCATATGAGTTTGTTCATGTCGATGCATTGCTCAAACTTTGAAATCTTTATTCCATCCAAAGACTTTGTAAACATGTCAACAACTTGGTCCTTGGTACCAATATGATGTATTGAAACTTCCTTCGATATCAGGTTTTCCCTTATGTAGTGATAGTGCACTTCAATATGCTTGGTTCTAACATGATAAACAAGATTTGATGCTAGATGAATGCTACTCATATTGTCACAAAAGATTGGCTATGTGTCAAACAGCAAGTCAAAATCCATAAATAGCTTCTTAGTCCACATTAGCTCAGATATGATAGAAGTCAAAGCTCAATATGCAACCTCGATGGAAGATAATGCCATTGTGGGTTGCTTCTTTGAAATCCATGAGATGATCTTCCTATCTAGCATGACTAGGTAACCACTTGTACTCCTATCTTCCTTTGAAATGGACCAATCGACATTGGGACAAGCTTTGACTTACATATCATCATCAAATGAGTCGAACAATCCTTCATTTATAGCAGAGTTGAGATACCTTAACATTCTTCTTGTAGCTTGCAAGCGTGTAGTCCTTGGACTATGCATAACATATGATAACACTCCAACTCGATGAGCTATGTCGGGCCTAGTTATTGTGGCATACTGAAAGAACATATAATAGATCAATACAAAGTTACATCCTCTAATGGTTCTCCATCAATGGAGCTTAGCTTGACATTAACTTCCATGGGATTTGAAATAGGCTTGCAATATAGCATCCCAAACCTAATATCTCTAAGATAAAAGATCCTAAACTCCTTTCCAAGATTTTCCTTGATCTCCTCAATGCCCTTTTGTATCATTACCTGTAATAATAAGATCATCTACATACACATACATGTAGATTACAAGTCCTCCTCTTTGTTTGTAGTGAGCAGAGATGGGTCCGCTTTGCATTAATTGTAGCCACATTTGATCAAACACTCCACCAATCTCTGGTTTCAAGCTCTTGGAGCTTGCTTTAGGCCATAAAGTGCCTTCTTCAAATTACAAACATGATGTGGAGAATTTTTATGAACAAAATCTAGTGGTTGCTCCATGTATACCTCTTCCTACAAGTCTCCATTGAGCTGGGCATTCTTGATATCCAATTGGAAGAGCTTCCATCCTTTGCTTGCAGCCATTGCAATGAGTTTCATAATGGTGCTCATCTTTGCCACGGGGTTGAATGTCTCTTCAAAGTCCACTCCATAGGTTTGTGCAAAACCCTTAGCGTGCTACCAATCTTGCTTTAAAATTAGAACAAGATAGATTTGAGTTCCTTTTTACTTTATACACCCACTTATTACCTATTACCTTCATGTTCTCCTTCTTGGGCACTAGAGTCCATGTTTGATTCTCCTCAACGACAACAATATCTTCTTGCATTGCCTCTTTCCATTCGGTGTACTTGCTAGCATCTTCATAATGATTGGGCTCATCATCTTCTACTACATTATTCATATATGCATAATGAGTTGTAATCATAAGTAAACCTTTGAGTTGGATACTTAACCCTAGAAGACTTATTTTCTTCACCTTTTAAAGGAATGAACCTCTTTTGACTTGGGTACTTGATCTCTTTCTTTGATTTGGCATCTTTCTTCATTATGTGTCCTTCATCATCTTTAACTTCATTACCTTCTTCATCCAAATCTATCAATGTTGTTTTTCCTTTGTTGATTGATTTTTCTTCATATCTTGATGAAGAGATTCCACTCCATGGTGAGGTCATACATGAACTATCTTCATTGATGGAGATCCTTGGGACACTTTGCTTTAAGTCGTTGCGTTCATCATCTCCATACTTTTCTTCTTCATATTCCTACATAGAGTTATATTTGTCATACTAAGGGAGTAGCTCATCAAAGGCATCATCCCTTGAGACCCTCAACTCCTTGGTTTTTGGGTTGAAGCACCTGTAACTTTTATGATCATTTTAATATCCTAGAAACACTTACTTTTCTTCCTTTGGTTGTAGCTTCTACCTCAATTCACTTGGGACATGTACATAACAAGTACATCCGAATATCTTCAAGTGGGAAAGATCAAGTTTCTTACCATAATAATCTTAATATGGTGTCAAGCCATGGATCCCTCATGTAAGAACCCTATTCATAAGATACATAGTTGTATTTGCTGCATTGCTCCAAAACATGTTAGGTACATCCCATCTCATTAAGCATAATTGCTTTAGTGATCTTTGTAATGTATCTATTCTTTCTCTCTACTACCCTATTTTGGTTGAAGTGTGTACTTGCATGTAACTTGCCTCTTGATTCCTTGATCTCATAAAAAAAATAAAAAAATGCATTAGAGAAATATTCCCCTCCTCCATCGGACCTTAGCTTCTTGATATATGTACATCTTTCCTTCTCTACCATTGCCTTGAATGCTTTGAAACATGTAAAGACATCTGCTTTTATGTTTGATGAAATAAACCCAAACCATCCTTAATAGTCATCTATAAAAGCGACAAAGTACTTGTTACCTCCAATGAATTGCTCTTTGGTTGGCCCCCACATATCTGTATGTATCAACTCCAATGGATGTTGGCTTATGTAGGCACTCCTCTTGAATGGAAGTCTCACTTGCTTCATACCTTGTCCTTGGAAGTTGGGAAGCCCTTCAACCAACCTCTTGAATTGCATTTCCTTTATTCTTTGTATGTCAATGTGACCTCTCCTCTTATGCCAGAAGTCCAACTCCAAAATCTGCTTGTTGCCATATGTGAAGTAGACATGTTGAGTGGAATGAGAGTTTACCTCCAAAGTGAAGAGTCTTCCTTTCTTCCTTCCTCTTGCGATGACCTTGTATCCTTGTGTAGGGTTCTCCAAAACGCATCCATCTTTGTGAAACCTTACTTGATATCCTCTTTCAACCATTTTATCTATTGAAACCAATTTCTTTGTGATGGTAAATATATGCAAGAAATCCTTAAGATATATTGCTTCCTTCTTTAATTCCCATTCATGTGCATCATCAAAATATTAACATTTTTTGAACTTGTGGAAACATAATTACCTTGGATTTTGTATAAAGAACTTTGATTATAGCTTCTTTGGCTTCCACCTTGGTAGAAATCTCCATCATAGTGGCTAAAATTCCCACATATATAACACCCTTGGCCATCTTGATTCCTATTTTGTTGACACCTTCCTCCTCTTCCTCTTTTTCTTCCTCTACCTCTTTGTGATGAGGTGCCTTGGTGTGACCTTGATTGCTTGAATGGCCTTGCCTTCCTCCAAAGATTCATTTTCCCATGCTTTGTCCTCATCTTCCTTTGACCCTTTCATTACGTGCACAAAAGACTTGTGCATCATTGCTTCTAGTTTGACTTCCACATGTGTTCATTTCTTTTGTAACCATGAGAGCAATTAAAATCTCAAAATTGGGGAGATCATCCCTTACATATACTGAAGTGCTAAAGGTTTTCCACTTCCCATCATGCCTCAAACCATTGAGAGTATAAGCCACAAGATTGTCATCATGTACGTGGCTTGCAATGGATCCCAATGCATCTGAAAATTCCTTGACCTTAATTTTGTAGTCATTTATGATACTCCTTGAGCAATTCCTAAAGTTTTTGAGTTCATTCTTGAGTTGGATCTTCTTTGCTTTGGTGTTTGTTGAATAAAATCCTATCATGCTTTTGCCATACCTTCATGCTTGAATCTGAATCCTAGATATGGGAGTACAACTAACCTTCACAGGTACCCTTCCTTGACCTCAGCACATTGAAATTACTCTTTCGTAGAGTGTATGTAGCAAAGTTTATTGAGAATTTTAGAACTGTAGTACTCACTAAAATCTTTCGAACAAATGAAATTTCACTCCAAATGAATGCCTACACTAAGAGAAACAATTTCCACAAGATGAGCTAGTTGAATGCTCATAGTAGCTAGACAGACAGAGATGATACCTCACTCCAACAAGATTTTCTCACAGAATACATAGAGAATGAATCTTAAACTTACCACAACTTTAGAGAACTTTACGGGTACCCAGTGACACCAACATCATATCAAATGGATAAATAGAGAAGGAGAATCAATCCTTGCAACTCAAAGAAAAATATCTCCAATAGAGCCTACACAAAGAGAGATATCAATCATCAAGCTTCACTAAAATGAAGGTTAAATACTCAGAGAATGTTGTAGAAAATTGGTTTGATTCATGGTTTTTTGTGAATTTGGCAGAGTACATGAGTTTACTTCCCAATACAATATCTCGACTTTCACGATGGATGAAAACTTGAACAAACTGCAAATTAAAATCTTATTATCGTTTATTTGTTCAATGTCTCACATATAGTGTTTGATTCACAAGTTTATTGGAGGCATTATATAAGATGTTGAACACGTACAAAAAAATTATTTTACTAACATAAAGTTATAGCTTGAAAACAAATATCTATTATTTTAATGCTAATATCCATGCCTAAATCATCGTTATTCATAAAAACGATAAATAATAACTACACGAAATAGGTATGCCTCAATAGAGTTCCCTCTATGGATTGATGTACTCCAACTCTTACCCTTCATTAACCTTGCCTTTAACGTTAGATTCCAAGTCTTGATTTAGACACTTACAACCAAGTTCGCCACACCTTCCTAAAACATCAAGTATGATGGCAAGTTTTTCTTCATTTTTTTCTTTATAATTATAATGAAAGATAACTATTTTTTATTTCATAATTTCTATAATGTAGTCTTTAAATTCCTTTCCTCATCATCTTTTATAACAAAGAATATGTTAACTGTTGATGTATGAAACACCACAAGAAATGAATTAATGTGACACTAGAACACCTCTATGGTCACCATTAACTCATTGCCACTCCAAACTTTGAGAAATAATAGCTTAAAGTGAGAACTTTGCTTCTACAGAAATTCCTAGTCACCGAAATGACATACCTTCAGTATTTTGCTAATTTCTCCTAGCTCAAGTATGCTTTCTCCATGAAACTTTATAGACTGAAACTAGAAGAGTAGAGCTTTCCAACAAGCTATCATATGCATCAAACGGAGCTCTAGAACTCAAGTTATGGCCCTCACAAGATGACCCTGTATGACCTTCCAAAACTGGAAATCTTGCCTGTTTTAGTATTCTTGATGTCCAAAAATAAAAAATTTGATGCCTAGCATCGAATTTCAGTCCAAGTCGATGCCAGGCATCGACTTTGGGCTTTTTTTGGCTATTTTTCTGCACCAGAAACACTCTATTTTACACACACATGAAGAAGATGACTTATATGATAGAAGTCGATGCCGGGCATCCATTTTATGCTGGAACTCGATGCCAGGCATCGAGTTGCTCCACAAACTTCATATTTTTAGAAGATTCAACAATAGTTAACACACAGAGAATGAAAAAATGACTTATCAGCCAAGATTCGATGCCAGGCATCGAATTGCTCAGAAAACTTGAACTTTTGAATTCATCACACAGTAGGCAAACATGGAGATGATGGAGAGAGACTCATACACAGAACTTTACTCAGTTCTTTCTCACAGCTATGAAAACTCAGAAGTTTTACAGATGCTTTCTCACTCAGAGAAGCCCGACTATTCTCAGTCGTATAAAATGAACTCTTTCTTCTACTTCTTCTCTCTATTCTCTCTCTCTCTCTCCGCGTCAGTTGATACAAACTAACTTATATAGCTTTTCGTATTCTCGTGATTTTTAAAAAACTTCTAGAACTAAAGTGAACTAACTTTACAAGTATGATACATTTGTGAATTTGTCCCTTCACATAGGCATGGGGTTTTCTTCCTAAGATTTGACCTTCAAATATATGTCTAATTAGTGAGTGTTTCTCCAACAGCTCCCCCTCAATCACTAATTGACATTCCCTGTTTCTTCATATCATCTTCTTTTCTTTTACTCCTGCCATGCTTTTGAATCTGCTGGTCTTCACACCATCCAAGCTCTTTGTCATTATGTCTGCTAACTGATCTTTAGTAGAAATGTACTCCACTTCAATCTCCTTCTCCATTACCTTTTCTCTGAGAAAATGATACTGTATCTCTATGTGCTTTGTCCTTGCATGAAATACTGGATTTGCTGCAAGATAAAGTGAACTCATATTATCTCCATGTATTGTAGGTGTACCTTGATCAATGCCTAAGCTTTTGAACAATGTCTGCATCCATATGACCTCCTTAGCTGCTTCCACAAGTCCTTTGTACTCAGCTTCAGTTGATGATAATGCTACTGTATGTTGTTTCTTTGAACACCAACTTACAAGCTTATCACCAATGTATATCATGTAACCATGAGTTGATCTCCTGTCATCTTGATTACCTGCCCAGTCTGAGTCACTGTAGGCTCTCAACTTCAAATCTGATGTAAAAGGATAATATAATCCTTCCTTTATAGTTCCTTTGATATATCTGAGAACTCTTTGACCTGCAATCCAATGTGGGTCCTTTGGACAATGCATGAATTGTGACAAAACTCCCACTGCATAACTAAGATCAGGTCTTGTTAGTGTAGCATAAATCAAACTACCCACAAGAGATTGATACTTCCTCATATCTTTGTAGTCTGCACCATCATATTTACTGAGCTTGTGATTAACTTCAAGTGGAGTTGAAGCTTCTCTGCAATTTTCCATATCAAACTTCTTCAACAAGTTCAGAAGATACCTTTCTTGTGACACATATATGCCATGATCTGTATAAGTAACTTCCATTCCAAGAAAGTATGATAACTTTCCTAGGTCACTGATCTTAAACTCTTTCTCAAGTAATCTCTTTACCTCCTTGATTCCTTCATCTGAAGTACCTGTGATTATAATGTCATCTACATAAATACAAATGTAGATTGTACCTTCCTCTGTTCTTTTGATAAGTAGACTTGAATCTGCTTTTGAACTTTGATATCCAAGATCATTGAGATACTTCACCAGTCTATAGTTCCAAGCTCTTGGAGCTTGCTTCAATCCATACAATGCTCTTCTCAACCTGCAAACAAAATTTGGATACCTGGAATCTATAAACCCTTGAGGTTGTTCCATGTATACCTCATCTGATATGTATCCATTCAAGAATGCATTTTTTATATCCAATTGACTTAGGGTCCATCCTTTTGAAGCTGCAATAGCAATGATTGTCCTTATAGTTGACATCTTAGCTAGAGGACTGAATGTCTCATCATAATCTATGCCATAGGTCTGGGCATAGCCTTTCACCACCAATCTAGCTTTGTATCTGGCTATACTTCCATCTGCAAGCTTCTTCACTTTATAAACCCATTTATTTCCAATTACTTTCTTACCATTTGGTTTAGGAACAAGTTCCCATGTGTTGTTCTCCTCCAGTGCATTGAACTCTTCCTTCATTGCTTCTTCCCATTGCTTTTTACCTTTAGCTTCATCATAGTTTTGAGGTTCTTCATCATCTTTGACCATATATGCATAGTTCTTCTGAGTTATGTAAGAAGTATCATAAGAATACCTTTCTGGTTGTCTCCTTGTCCTGCTTGACCTTCTTGGTTCACATTCTTCATAAGTTTCTGGATACACCTCTTCATCAAATATAGGAGCTTCTTCATTCATTCTTGTTAATCCACTTCTGGATGTACTTGCTTGCATATAGTCTTCATCTCTATTCACCTGCACAATTGATTTTCCTTTCTCACATCTTCTTACCTCTTCTTCAAATTCTTCAGCTGTATGACTTTGATCTGCATACCAACTTTTCTGTTCATCAAATGTAACATCTCTAGAAACAATAAATTGTTTGGTTAGAGGATTCCACAATCTGTAACCCATCTGCTTTTCATCATAACCAATGAACACATATTTTTCTACCTTTGGTTCAAGTTTATGCCTAAGTTGTGATGGCACATAAGCATATGCAATTGATCCAAACACTCTACAATGATCTAGTGTTGGTTTCTTACCCCACCAAGCTTCATATGGAGTCATTCCATTCAGAGCTGCACATGGTAATCTATTCACAAGATATGTAGCTGTATTTACAACCTCAGCCCAAAGATAATTTGGACAGTTCTTCTCCTTTAGCATAGCTCTAGCAAACTCAACCAAAGTCCTGTTCCTTCTTTCTGCTACACCATTTTGTTGTGGTGTATACCTGCAAGTTATTTCTCTCTTAATACCTGCATTCCAAAGATAATCATTGAACTGTTGGGAGAAGTATTTTCCCCCTCCATCAGACCTCAGTCCCTTAAGCTTTTGACCTGTGACTCTCTCTGCATATGCATGAAAATGCTTGAAAGCTCCAAACACTTCTGATCTTTCCTTCAAAACATATAATGTTATCCATCTTGTAGCATCATCAATGAAAAGAACATAATACCTTGAGCCACTGATAGATCCTTCTTTTGTTGGTCCCCATACATCTGTATGAATGAGCTCAAGTACTCCATCATGTTTGAATCCTTTCTTTTGAAATGGTAACCTGTGTGCTTTACCCATTTGACATGCTTCACATTTATAAACCATATGTTGACTTTGCACATTTGGTAATCCTAGTACAGACTGATTAGCAACCATAGCTTTAATTCCTCTTTCATTGAAATGACCTAATCTCTTATGCCAGAGATCAAGCTCTGTAATCACTGCTTCACCATGTGTGAGCAAAGCTTGACCAATGTTCCCTTGCACTCTTAAAGTAAAGAGTCTACCTTCTTTCTTACCAGAGACAATCTGATTATATCCATTCTCTGGATCTTCCACAAATACTCCTTCATTTGTAAACCTGACTTGAAAACCTTTTTCAACTATCTGTCCCACACTAATCAAGTTTTTAGGTATTGTAGGAACATACAAAACATTGGTTAGCAAATCTGCTCCACTCTTGCATTTCACTTTTCCAATTGAATGTACACTATGTCTTGTATTATCACCAGTTTGAACTGTGTGACTAGAAATGCCTTTTTCCAAATCTGACATCAATTCTATGTTTCCTGACAAATGATTAGAACATCCAGAGTCAATGTAGAATACCTTTAGATCTTCTTTATCTGATGTGTTGATTGAGTTCATCATCAATGATGTATGACTTTCATTCTGTGTGTCATTTGCATAGTTGTAGTAGGTGGTGTTGTAGGATTGATTCTGTCCCCAACTTCTTCCTCCACCTCTACCATAGCCTCCTCTTTGACTTTGTCTACCTCTTTGGAAATTACTTTGATATCTTCCACCTCGACCTCTGCTATTGTTGTTTTGATTCTGGTTTGATCCTTGTTGGTTGTGCCAACAGTCATGAGCCAAATGATTACTCAATCCACAGATCCAGCAAGCCTTTTTGTTGTTATTTTGATTACCTCTTCCTCTTCCAAAACCTCTTGCTCTTCCTCTGCCAGTGCCTTTACCTCTTGCATAATAAGCTTGAGAATTAGACTCCTCTTCATCCTTTGCTTTACCTTTATCTCCTTTCTTCTTATTCTTCATGTACATTGCAGAACTTTGACCTTTATCTCCATCTCCCTTCAAGTCTTGCTCATATGTGAGCATCAAACCAAGCAACTGGTTCAAATCTGGAACATAATGATTTAATGAAAGTTCTGTTGATAAGACAAAAGGTTTCCACCTTTCATCCCCTCTCAAACCTGCAAGTAGTTGAGCAATCAATCTGTGATCTTCAACATCTTCATCTATGGATCCAAGACTATCTGCAAGATCCTTCATCTTAGTGACATAATCACTAATGGTTTGACTTGGCTTCTTCTTGAATGTTGTAAACTCTGACCATAGACTTGCTTTCCGTGCTTTAGTAGTACTTTGGAAATGATACTCCAATGCATTCCATATATCTTCAGATGATTCCAATCCTCTGATGTGTGGTAGCAAATGATCTGAGATTGTATTGTAGATGTAGGCTTTTGCACTTGCATCCTTCTTCTGCCAATGCTTTAAAGCATCAAGTTCTTCTTTCTTTGGTCGGCTTTCATCTTCAAATACTGGCTTCTCTTCTTCACCTGTAACATATATCATGAGATCCTTACTCATAAGTAAGGCTTCCATTCTCATTACCCATGCGGGGTAATTATCTCTGTCCAGTTTGTCAATGGAGATATGATCTGCCATAGTTCTTTCCTTCTGCTGCAACCTGTGAGCTTAAAGTATAAAGGATAATACCTTTTGAAGTTCTTTGTGTATGAGGATACTTTTGAAGTAACCTTTTGATGCCTTGTGTCTTCAAATGCTTCACCTTTGAAACTTTAATGGAAAACTTTCCAAAACTTCTCGTACCTTTGTCGTCTTCTGCTCTCGAGAATCTTTCTGCTCTGATACCACTTGTTGATGTATGAAACACCACAAGAAATGAATTAATGTGACACTAGAACACCTCTATGGTCACCATTAACTCATTGCCACTCCAAACTTTGAGAAATAATAGCTTAAAGTGAGAACTTTGCTTCTACAGAAATTCCTAGTCACCGAAATGACATACCTTCAGTATTTTGCTAATTTCTCCTAGCTCAAGTATGCTTTCTCCATGAAACTTTATAGGCTGAAACTAGAAGAGTAGAGCTTTCCAACAAGCTATCATATGCATCAAACGGAGCTCTAGAACTCAAGTTATGGCCCTCACAAGATGACCCTGTATGACCTTCCAAAACTGGAAATCTTGCCTGTTTTAGTATTCTTGATGTCCAAAAATAAAAAATTTGATGCTTAGCATCGAATTTCAGTCCAAGTCGATGCCAGGCATCGACTTTGGGCTTTTTTTGGCTATTTTTCTGCACCAGAAACACTCTATTTTACACACACATGAAGAAGATGACTTATATGATAGAAGTCGATGCCGGGCATCCATTTTATGCTGGAACTCGATGCCAGGCATCGAGTTGCTCCACAAACTTCATATTTTTAGAAGATTCAACAATAGTTAACACACAGAGAATGAAAAAATGACTTATCAGCCAAGATTCGATGCCAGGCATCGAATTGCTCAGAAAACTTGAACTTTTGAATTCATCACACAGTAGGCAAACATGGAGATGATGGAGAGAGACTCATACACAGAACTTTACTCAGTTCTTTCTCACAGCTATGAAAACTCAGAAGTTTTACAGATGCTTTCTCACTCAGAGAAGCCCGACTATTCTCAGTCGTATAAAATGAACTCTTTCTTCTACTTCTTCTCTCTATTCTCTCTCTCTCTCTCTCCGCGTCAGTTGATACAAACTAACTTATATAGCTTTTCGTATTCTCGTGATTTTTAAAAAACTTCTAGAACTAAAGTGAACTAACTTTACAAGTATGATACATTTGTGAATTTGTCCCTTCACATAGGCATGGGGTTTTCTTCCTAAGATTTGACCTTCAAATATATGTCTAATTAGTGAGTGTTTCTCCAACATTAACCATGCCGATATGTACCATTATTCTCTTACTCTCATCATGCTTGGTGTGCAAACAGAAATTCCCATACAAAACTCTATCAAAGCAATTGAAAATGAGCATGAAATTATGCCACAAGACTTCTCACTTTTATTTCATACCATATACACATATCTTGAGTATCTTGATTCTATAAACACATTTTATTTCTCTATACGAAAATAAGTGAAACATTCTTGTCTACTCTTATAAGTGCTTTCATTTTAGGATTTTCCATCTTTGTTATCTACATTATATTGTATGAAGTCAAGCCACCAATTGCTTTATACATGTTGAGCCACCAAGTTCTTGCATGGGACCTCTTGTTTGTTACATCTACTTTCATTCTAAATTCTTAACGAGTTTGAAAATGATACATTGAATAAAAACAATGTTTCTCCAATGTTTAGTGCATTCATGTTTGCATCCACCTCTATGAGGATTTGATTCCCTTCATATTTTTCTCTAAAATTATGGTGATTATAATTTTACTACCTAAAGCATTCAGAAATTGACTCGTATGAAAAAATTTCTACAAGTTTCTATATATTCTTAGAAAATTCTTTCCTTTTTGATAGACAAGGGGTTAGTAGCACTTTCCAAAAGGTGCAACTGCAAAAATTTCACGATGGAACTTTATAAGGCATTTTACAATGGCACTTGATAGTTGAAACAATGATTACACACCAATTTTAGTGATTGCAACCTACAAAGGAGATATGATATCTTTGTAGATATGAAGGGGTTTTTTAATCATAGCACAATTGACCAAATAAATGGACATGGAACCTTCAATTCAAACCTTAAATTGCAAGAGAACAGTAAAAGGGGATATCCTTCAAAAGAAGACACTAGAATATTTAGGGAATTCGACAAAATGCTCATATAAGCGTTTTGGAGGCTCATAAGAAACCTAGGATAACAACCATCTGAACACTTTTGACTTGTCCAACACTTGGGCTATGATGAAGTAGTCTAGTGTTAGGCAAAGGTCTAATTGCACTATCACCCAATAAGAATAAGGCTGGAAAATAAAATAAGACTATAGTGTAATTTGTATTATGGTCAAATTTTTGGATAGCTAGGAGTAGTTTACACGTCATTGAAGGGCTCCTTCCTATCACGTGTGGCAAGCTAGAAGATATATTATAGCTTTGACATGAATACACACACTTCAATATCTAGAAACAATAGAAATTTGATTCTTTAAGCAGCTATAAAATCAAGTTGAATCACAAATTGTAAATCAATCACAATAGCACCATCTACTATTGGGTGCATAAACTACTAAAGGGATGTGAACAAAAGGAGTATAAAACCTTTCACTAGGAGATTCTTAGTCTCCTTGATTTCTCCTACATCTACGTTAGATTGTAGGCTCACTTCAAGAAACAAATTCCATGTTATTAATCATCTAAAAAATGTCCTCCTTCTGTAAGCAACTAAAACCATTAACTGGGATTTACTACAAGTGAAAGGCAAGAATAAGTAGACCATTGTAAAATGAGGTAGAAGTCTTGAATTGATCATTATAAAGATCCTATAGTAGCATAATGTTTCCTGAGTAATAGATAATGAGTAATGCCTCCAATAGTCCCATGGTCTTCTTATATGGGTTCTTCAGGAGCATGCATACAAGAAATCTTGTGGTAGCCAAACAAAGTAAAAAAATTTTCTTTTCATTATTTGTGCCTTTACACATTGTAAGGGAAATGATCATGTCATAAAGAGTTGTCCAATAGAGGCAAAGAAGAAAGAGGTTAGAATGGTGGTTGCAATGGCCTCTATGCCTAAAATAGAGCTTTCTAATCTTGTTCAAAATGAAGAATGGGCATTAACTAGAGTAGGCAATTATGGCCCATCTTGTCATGCGTAGTGTATGTTTGTAGTGGACTTAAAATGAAGAATGGGCATTTACTATAGTATGTAGTTATCATCCATCTTCTCATGAGTATTGTATGTTTGTAGTGGACTCAGATGTTTGGTACTTTGATAGTGGGACAACCAAACATAATACCTCATTGCCCAATTTCTTGAGTTCATTTGAGCCCTCCCCTATAGGGAACACTATCACATGCGTTAAAAACTCCTCTTATCCTATAATGAGAGTTGGTAATATAGTTCTGAGTACTATGGATTGTAGTTCTTTCACCACTATCAAATGCTTTTTATGTACCACACAACAAGAAAAATCTGTTGTCAATTTTAGCATTAGACAAGATTAGCTTGGATGTCAAATTTCTTGATGACAAATGTACACTTCATGATCTCTCAAATGGCAATGTTGTTATTGCTTCTTTCATTTTATGTCTTGGGTTGTATAAGCCCATAGAGTATGCAAAATTTGTGAATGATTCAACATGTGCGATTCAAGATTCTTAGGCGATCTTAGATGCAAAGCTTTGGCATGCATGCTTTAGTCATCTGAATTTTGCTAGTTTTCTATGCTTGTAGAAACATGAACTGGTGTCTTCTCTGCCAAAACTTGAGGCACCTTTCAAACATGTCTGTGAAGATTTTAATTTTGGAATAATGTAGCATTCATTCTTCCCAAAAGATGGCTTAGTTTGAGTGGCTCATTAATTGCAGCTTCTTCATAGCGATATCTGCGGTCCTATGCAAAAACCTTCTTTTGGGAACTACCTTTACATTGTGACTTTTGTTGATGATGTCTCTAGGGATGCATCAATGTATCCACATATTACAAAGTCCAAAGTTTTTATCTGTGTGTACCTGAGCTCAGAATGCCTTAAGGACTTACGATAAAGGAGACTAAATCTCTATCATTAAGCAAGTGGATATAGTGGTGGCATTGATACACTCATTAAATTATCAATCCCTAAATTTAATCCCATCACGTGTATGAAGACATGTGCACAGGTGATAGTTAATGTAAGCAAGGGACAAGTAATACATGAAAAATAGGCTAAATCTACCTCACAAGACACCTCTTACACACTCGCATGTATCCTGATACTTAGTGCAATAGCATATACAATTCGAGTGGTTTCTCTCAACTCAGATATTTGAATGTAGCCAACAGGGGGTTCCTTTTGAAGCCTCAAAAGACACATCCAATGCTTGTATTTTTAGCTTGATAAGACCTCTGTGCTTCATGCTACTACCAAAAAAGAGTGAAACATCAACTCTCATTTCTATTATTCATATGCTTCACACACACACACACACCAAAATAGTGAAAAGAGATGGGCAAGGGGTAGAAAGCACCTCTAGGGACACATTCCACACCTCAAACACACATACAAGCTCAAGGAGAAGAAGATACATAGGCAAGAAGAAGCAAATTTGAAATTTTTCAAACTTATTTGTCACAATGGCAAAATTTCTTTACAAAAGGAATCACAAGTGACTTATATACATGTGCCCTAAATTTGGTCCTTTCACATAAGAGACCAATACTTTCTCGATAAATCACTAAGTTCCTACTAATGTACAAGGGTAATGTTACATTCGTCAGGGATCATGAATCTAGAGGACTCCTCTAGAACAATCAAAAAGCTTCTTGAGATTTAACAAGGGATTTTAGGAAAAGAATGGGCCATTTTATTAAAAATTTTGGGACTTAATCTTCTCTTTCTTCTTTCTTCTACTTTTTGCTCCCTCTTTCATTCAATCCTCTCAGTCCCTTACAACACTATCTCCCTCTTAATCTCTGGCGTCCCTTGACAAGCTTCTATGGGCTTTCCTGACATGCAACAAGTGTTAGAACCTAGGATAAATATGGAAATTGAGCATTGTTGTCCTCAATCGCCTACATGGCTTATGGTTGAGTCTTCATGATGTTGGAGATGCATTTGATGTTGTTTTCTATCACTAAGTTGTTGGATGCTTGATTTACTTATGCATAGCTCTGTCTAATGTTCAATTTGTTGTATCACAAATGAGAAGGTTTATGCATTTCCCATGTGTCAAGCATTGGAAGATGGTTAAGTGCATCTTTCACCTGGAGTGGTACCTAGCTATTTGGATTGTTTTATCCCAAGGTGGAATCATTACCACCAGATTTACATGCTTTTTATGACTCTAACTGGGCTAGTTGTTATGACACGTGTGTATCCACTAGTGGTTTTTGCTTCATTCTTGATAGCTCATGCATATCTTGGTTGAGCAAGATCCAACCTATTGTGGCCACTTCTAGTTGTGAGGTTGAGTATAGGGAAGCTTTCGCTATGACTATTGAGTGTGTATGGCTTAGATGCATTTTGGTTGATGTGGGTTTTGGTTAGTATTTTATCACTACCATCTTCACTAACCGTCAAAGCAGATTGGCAATCACGAGGAACCCTATGTTCCATTGTGGCACAAAGCACATTGAGGTGCACTATCATTTTTTCATGTAGAGATTCTCCACTTGAGAGATTAGTTTTCCATATGTGCCCACACAGGATAACATTGCAAATCTTTTCACAAAGGCTCTGCCTAGGGAGAAGTTTGAAGCTTTCTAAAAAGCTTTTGGATTACTTCCTTTTGTGAATTGATCTCTTTCCACATAGCTCAACACTTCTTTATACATGAGTGCAAGCTCCTTGTTCATCGCATCACTCTTCAGGGGGGATTTTTCGATATATTTTGGTACTGATGTGTATGAGCACACTTAGCACCATCAGGGCACTTTTTCCCTCTTTAGGAGGTTCTTTTCCCCTAGCTTGTACATATGCCTATAATTGTAATAAGCTATTTATCTTTGTACATTTCACTTGGTAATTCAATTAGTGTTGTGATGTGCTCCAAACTTCTTCTTCTTCCTTGTGTGGTCCGTGCGCTTGCATAGACCTCAAAGTGCAACATTCCCATCATCTCATACTAGTGAGTTCTTTAACCTATCCACAAAACTACATCTCCATACTTTTATATTTCCCTCTTTAAGGCTCTCTAAATCATATGCTAGGATCTAGGGTACCAAATTATGAGAGTAAAGACTAAGGTGCTTTGGATACACCATAACTAATCTTAATTTTCAAGAATATTTGGTTAATCATTTTAGGTTGTGTAACTTATCCCATCAAACTTACAATTTGACTTGACCTTTGACCCTCTTGGTCCTTTTGGCTTGTTTTCTCAGTTTAGTTTTGTGAGAGATAAGAATAGGTCTTTCTTAATTAGATAATGTTTTCCAAATCTCATGTTCACTGTTCAACCTAGGGGTTTTTCTTAGGGACCTAACTTATATGATTCACTCACTAAGGAAGGAATTTGGACTCCTTTTGCTTCATGTCATCTTCTTACCACAGATTTTTCACTACATAGCTCCACTCAGATGGCCATATCTTAGTCATTTCTATGCCAAATTCAGATATTTTTGTTGTTATGGATTGCTCTCTGAGAGAGCTTTCAAGAGAGTGGTTTTAGATTTAGTTTCAACCTTCTCTAGAGCTTTGATTGTGGCTATTCATCATCATCAAACCTCATTTGAGCACCTTGTTGACACAACAAGTATCGAGAGACCCTTGGAAAGCCAAAAGAAAGGAGTGTGGACCATCTTCAGCACCTACATCCACATGCATATCAATGTTTGGATCTTTAAATAAGCTTTTTGTTCAATTATCATGCATTATTTCTTTCTTTTTTATTCATGCCCCATATAGAAAATGCATTTCTGCATAGCATCTCTAGTATATGCATAGTTACGATGTTGTTTAGTCTTGTACGGTGCATGAAGTGTTATTTGTAGGTATAGGTAAGTATTTTTCTTGCAGGTTAAGTGAGGGAAAAATAAGAACTTATTGTGTTCATATTAAAATATTGTGCCAGAAGCATGAAGAAATATGTAAGGGTGTGTAGTACCCTTTGGTTGTTTTTTTTGGAGCAAGAAAATCAACAATTGATGATTATATGAAGCTTAGGAGAATTGAAGAAAAGATTGAAGCTTAAGAGCATGAAGTGAAGTAGAAGTTCAGAAAGAGATGGTCTATATACACATGTATATTAGCTTTGTAAATACTTCACAAATACTTGAGGTAATGAGGAATCCACACTCATATGTATATATACACTTGTATGTAGTTGTGATACATATGAGAGATGAAGTATAGATGAGATAGAGAGGAGTAGATCATAAGTTGAATGAGTATTATCCATCAGATGTAAGATGACTTGAATAGAAGACATTTTCTAAGAAGTGCACGTTGATCTTTTCTCCATTTCTCCTTCTGTGTTTGATCATTTCAAGGCTAATTTTGTAGATGTCTAAGTCCATAGTTGATGCATCTATGGTCAAGATTTGAGAGTCTAGTTGTAATAAGGCTGAGAGAATTGTGAATAGGAACATTTGTACGTGAAGAAGTGATAAGTGTCTTCTGTGTTGGAGACCTCTAAATCTCTAAAGGTTTGATCTATACTGATTTAAGATCACCTCTATATCAGTTATGGACCAAACTTTACACAAATGTTATCTTCATTTACCAAAACTTTCAACTATCACTTCTCTGAATGAAAATCTTCATTCTTCAACAGTCTACTTCAATGATTGACTTCATTACCTGCACATGTCTTCAAATTTCTTCAAACCAATGATGCACATATCTCCACACTACCTTTGCGCAATCATATCAACCATTAGTCCTTCAAAAGAATCATTAAAACTTTAATTTGATCCTTAAGATCAAAAGTATGTCAGAAACTGTCTTCCTAAACAGATGACTTTGACATAGGTAACTTCTAAGGTTGATTTTTCACAACACAGATCTCGTTTTGCTAAATGCTTTTAGCCATAGCTTCCTTACCTTCTAACTTAGATTTTGAATGCTGACTCATAAAAAACTTTACACTGTGCACTGAGATCAAAGGAAAACATTGACACAAAAAAGTGCACGACTCTGAGAGGTCTACCTACAGACTTTACATACACATGTTCCTATTGATCATACTCATAGCATGAAAAGAATTAGACCATGAAACTTTGACCATAGCTTCACTAGCTTCTAGATTAGATGTGTACAAAAGGATTTCTGATCCACATGATCAGACTGAGAGAAATCTACGAAATACTTGTCGCTATTTTCTGAAGATGACTCTCTTGACATCTATCTCTATGACACTTGTCTTCTAATGACTCTCTCATGTATTTCTTTACATCATTGACTTATATACATATGATTTTGGACTTATCCCATGTCTATTACATTACTTCTTATCATCCTAAGGATTACCTATATTCATAGTACAAGAATTTCCACTTGTAATGTACATATGTATACAAGCTATCATTCTGAAATCTCTTGACTTTCTCAAATGACTTCTTGATCTTCAACCTGATCATTAACTTGCTTCAAGCTCTTTGTAATCATCAATTTGTGATTGCTTTGTTCCAACAGCTTCCCCTCAATCACTGATTGTGATTATTCCATTCTTCTTTACTCCTGCCATCTCTTTGAACCTCTGTAGCTTAGGTCCATCCAAGCTTTTTGTCAACATATCTGCAACTTCTTCTTTTGTTGGAGTATACAACACTTCAATCTCTTTATCAAGTACCTTTTCCCTCAAGAAATGATACTGAATCTCTATGTGCTTAGTTCTGGCATGAAAAATAGGATTAACTGCCAAATACAATGAACTCATATTGTCTCCAAAAATAATTGGAGTACTCTGATCAGTTCCAAAACTCTTCAACAAAGTCTTTAACCATATCACTTCTTTTGTAGCCTCTACCATTCCTTTATACTCAGCCTCTGTAGATGACAAAGCAATTGTATGTTGCTTCTTTGAGCACCAAGAAACTAATTTATCTCTAATATAACAGACATACCCATGAGTAGACCTTCTATCATCTGAATCACCTGCCCAATCTGCATCACTAAACACTTTGATTCTTGTATCAGAAGTAAATCCATAATACAAACTTTCACTTAGGGTTCCTTTGATATATCTGAGCACCCTTTCAGCTGCAATCCAATGAGTCTTCTTTGGACAATGCATAAATTGTGATAACACACCTACTGCATATGATAGATCTGGCCTTGTCAAGGTAGCATAGATTAGAATACCTACCAAACTTTGATATTTCTTCATATCATTGAATTCTTCACCTCCATATCTGCTCAACTTATGTTTACCTCCAATGCTGTGATTGAAGGCTTGCAATCTTCCATGTTGAACTTGACCAGAAGATTCTTCAAGTATCTCTCTTGTGTAACATATACTCCATGTTGAGTATACACAATTTGCATTCCTAAGAAATAAGATAAGTTTCCCAAATCACTTATCTTAAACTCCTTCTCTATTTGTTTCTTAATCTCCTTGATTCCTTGAGCATCTGTACCTATAACAATAATATCATCAACATAAATACACATGTATATGTGTCCATTTTCACTTGTGATGGAGAGTGTTAATCTCCAAAAGAACAACCTACTCTTGTGATTAGAGCACCTCTATACCAAGAGTAAGTCAAAAACTTCCACTAATTTAGAGGATCAATTACTAACTATCAAAGGATTAACAAATCTGTGAAGAAGATGAAACACAGAAAAGTCTGCTCCACTATTTCTCCACATTGACCTATCAAACATGTAAAGTTTTTTATGAAACTTTGTACGAAGTATCTCCTAGAGATTGCGCACCTCCTCCAAGTTGAATTACTTCAAAAGCTTTAGTATAACTTGAGAAATCAACTTCACAAGTTACCTATGTCAGAAACTGTCATTCAGAACAGTCGATTTTACACCTCCAACTTTTAAGACTTGGTTCTCCTTGAATAGAACCCGTTTAAGCAAATGCTTCTAGCCATGAGTAGCTTATCTTTCAACTTAAAGATTAAGTCCTTACTCATGCAAAACTTTAAACTGTGCTGGGAGAAATGATCAAAACATTAAGTTCGAAATCTGCACCTGTTTTAGGAACCTGTGAATACACTTCACATATGAATGTTCCTACACTTAATTCTCTAAGCCTGATTACAATTGGAAGCTAAAACTTTGTACAGAGGTCAAGCAACTCTAGAATTAGACTTGTACAAAAGCATTTCACAATTGATCTACTGTAGAAGGAGAAGACTCAAAAACATCGGGCGCAATATTTTTTATTACTCAGAAAAATTTACAGTTAAGTGATGAGAGAAAACTCAACTAACTTTTTCTCTATCTCATGGCATCTAACTTCCTCATTCTTGACTTCTAACTATTGTCACATATGCTCTCATACTTGCCCCGACTTTTCTCAAAGTATTTATAGATAAATTTGTACATGATTCTTACTAAACAAAAGATCTAAGTCAGCTATGACTATACTAATGTACATTTGTGTACACTTCTCTTATCCTCTGAATGTAATCTTCTTCCAAACTTTAAGAATTGATTCTTCCTTCATCCTTTAATCTTCCAAGCCTTCAATTGGTGATTGATCTGCACCAACAGCTCCCCCTCAATCATCAATTGAGGTTTTCTCTGTCTTCTTTATACCTGCCATATCTTTGAACCTTTGCAATTTAGGTCCATCCAAGCTCTTTGTCATCATATCTGCCACTTGCTCTTTTGTTGGAGTGTACATCACTTCAATCTCTTTATCTACTACCTTTTCCCTCAAGAAATGATACTGAATCTCTATATGCTTAGTCCTGGCATGAAAAACAGGGTTAGCTGCCAAATACAAAGAACTCATATTGTCTCCTAAAATTATTGGAATACTATGATCAATCTCAAAACTTTTCATCAAGGTCTTCAACCATATCACTTCCTTTGCAGCTTCTACCATTCCCTTATACTCAGCTTCTGTGGATGATAAAGCAATTGTATGTTGCTTCTTTGAACACCAAGAAACTAGCTTATCTCCAACATAACAGAGATACCCATGAGTAGACCTTCTATCATCTGAGTCACCTGCCCAATCTGCATCACTAAACACTTTGATTCTTGTGTCAGAAGTGAAACCATAATACAAACCTTCACTTAGGGTTCCTTTGATATATCTGAGTACCCTTTGGGCTGCAATCCAATGAGTCTTCTTTGGACAATGCATAAATTGTGACAACACACCTACTGCATATGATAGATCTGGCCTTGTCAAAGTAGCATATATTAAACTACCTACCAAACTCTGATATTTCTTCATATCATTGAACTCTTCACCTCCATACCTGCTTAATTTATGATTTACCTCTAATGGTGTAATTGAGGTCTTGCAATCTTCCATGTTAAACTTGACTAAAAGATTCTTCAAGTATCTCTCTTGTGAAACATATACTCCATGTTGAGTATACACAATCTGCATTCCTAGAAAATAAGATAAGTTTCCCAAATCACTTATCTTAAACTCCTTCTCTATTTGTCTTTTGAGTTCATTGATTCCTTGAGCATCTGTTCCTGTAACAATAATATCATCAACATAAATGCACATGTAAATGTATCCATTTTCACTTGCCTTCACTAGCAAGCTACTATCTGCCTCTGATGCTTGAAATCCACATTCATTCAAGAACTTGACCAATCTGTAATTCCAAGCTCTTGGGGCTTGCTTCAACCCATATAAAGCTCTCTTGAGCTTACACACATAATCTGATCCAATTGATTCCATGAAGCCTTCTGGTTGCTCCATATATACTTCATCTGCAATGTATCCATTTAGAAATGCATTTTTCACATCCAATTGTGATAATTTCCATCCTTTACAAGCAGCAATAGCAATCAATGTCCTAATTGTAGACATCTTAGCAACAGGACTAAAGGTTTCATCATAATCTACCCCATAAGTTTGGGCATAACCTTTGACCACAAGTCTAGCCTTATATCTAGACACCTTACCATCTGCAAACCTCTTTGTTTTATATACCCACTTACATCCAATGACCTTCTGATTCTTTGGTCTTGGTACTAGTTCCCAAGTTTCATTTTCAAGTAGAGCATCATACTCTTCCTGCATTGCCTTCTCCCAATTCTGTTTACCTTTGGCTTCTTCATAAGTGGTTGGATCTTCTTCTGTTTTCACAATGTAGGCATAATCTTTTGTTGTTAGGAAAGATGTATCATAACTATACCTTATAGGTTCTTTCCTTTCTCTTGTAGATCTTCTGATTTCTGCACTTCTCGAAGTTTCAGCCTCATTTGATTCTGGATCAAATCTTGGCCCTTCTTCTACATGATCCTGCACTCTACTTCTAGAGTCAACTTCATCAACAATTTCTTCACATACTTTTACCTTTGCCGTTCCTTTCCTTTGAATTTCTTCAACACCTGCAAACTCATTTGGTGATCCTGTATACCATATATTTTGCTCATCAAATGTCACATCTTTAGTAACAAGAAATTTCTTTGTGGATGGACTCCACAACCTGTAACCCATCTGTCTATCATCATATCCAATAAACACATACTTCTCTGCTTTTGGTTCTAGCTTATGTCTTAATTGTGAAGGAACATAAGCATATGCAATACATCCAAATACTTTACAATGATCAAGAGTAGGCTTCTTACCCCACCATGCTTCATAAGGGGTTCCTCCATCCAAAGCTTTGCAAGGCAACCTATTCACAAGATATGTTGCAGTGTTAATGGCTTCTGCCCATAAGTAATTTGGACAATTCTTTTCCTTCATCATGGCTCTTGCAAACTCTACAAGAGTTCTATTCCTCCTTTCTGCTACTCCATTCTGTTGAGGGGAGTACCTGCAAGTTACTTCTCTTTTGATACCTGCATTCCACAAATAATCATCAAACTCTTTAGAGAAATACTCTCCCCCTCCATCTGATCTTAATCTCTTGAGCTTTTGCCCTGTGATCCTTTCTGCATAGGCACGAAAATGTTTGAATGTCTTGAAAACTTCTGATTTATCCTTGATTACATACAAAGTAATCCACCTGGTTGCATCATCAACAAACAACACATAATATCTGGATCCATTTATGCTATAGTCCCTTGAGGGACCCCATACATCTGTATGAACCAATTCAAGCATATTTGAATACTTGTACCCTGATTTGTTATAAGAACTCTTATGTGCTTTACCTAATTGACAAGCTTCACACTTGTACACCATATGTTGCCCTTCAATATTTGGCAATCCAAGCACCACCTGATTCTTTGACATCTCCTTTATAGCTCTCTCATTGAAATGACCTAGCCTTTTATGCCATAGGTCTAATTCAGATACCTTTTGACTTCCATAGGTAAAAAATGCATGTCCCACATTACCTTGGACTTTGAGAGTAAACAATCTTCCTTCCTTTTTACCTGCAATTATGTTTCTATATCCCTGATTTGGATCTTGTACATAAACACCATCATTTGTGAATCTTACCTCATATCCTTTCTCCACAATTTGCCCTACACTTATCAAATTTTTAGGAATAGTAGGAACATAAAGTACCTTGCTCAGAAGTGTACTTCCACTCTTTGTCTTCACTGATCCAATGCTCTCCACTTTATGTTTGGTATTGTCACCTGTCTGAACTGTATGTCCATTCACCCTTGCTTCCATATCAGTCATCAAAGATAAATTCCCACTCAGATGGTTGCTGCACCCTAAGTCAATATAAAACACTCTTTGATCTTCTCCCATTGATTCATGAGTTGCATTCAAGATAAGAGTCATGTCATCCTTCTTATCTGATGCATAATTGTAATAATTATTGTTGTAGGACTGAGATTGGAAGTTTCTTCCACCTCCTCTACCATATGTTGTCCTACCTCCTCTTCCTCTGAAATTGCCTCTTTGGTTTCTGCCTCCTCTACCTCTTTGATTATAATTCTGATTATTGCTTCCACCATTTTGATTGTTATACCAACAATCATTTGCCAAATGATTTGTTCTGCCACAAATCCAACAAGCTTTAGTATTATCTTTGTTCTTACCTCCTCTTCCTTTACCTCTGAAATTCATCTTTCCTTTTGTGAAGTTAGCTTGATTTGAATTCCCTTCATCATCATTTGATTGCTTTCCCTTGCCATTCTTTTTCTTGTCCTTGGAGTACATAGCTTGACTTGTACTTCTATCATTGTCTCCTTTAAGATCCTGCTCAAAAGTTAGCATGTGTCCTAGCAATTGATTAAGATCAGGAGTAAAGTGATCAAGTGACAATTCTATGGACAATATAAAAGGCTTCCACTTCTCATCTCCTCTCAAACCTGTAAGTATTTGTCTTACCAACTTTTCCTCTTCAATGTCTTCATCCACTGCTCCCAAGCTATCTGCAATATCTTTCATTCTTGCCACATAATCTGAAATTGATTGTGAGCTCTTCTTCTTGAAGGTTGTGAACTCAGCCCATAGTGAGGACTTCCTTGACTTAGTTGTATTTTGGAAATGCTCTTCCAAGGCATTCCAAACATCTGTAGCACTTTCTAAACCTCTAATGTGAGGTAGAAGGTAATCATTTACAGCCATGTAGATGATACTCCTTGCTTGAGCATCCTTTCTCATCCAAGTCTTCAACATTGCAAGCTCTTCCCTAGTAGGAATACTAGGATCTGCAAACTCAGGTTTTTCTTCATCTCCTGTAATAAATGATATAAGATCTTTGCTCATGAGGTGTGCTTCCATCCTCATGGACCATGCTGGATAGTTCTCCCTATCTAGCTTATCAATCTGCAAGCTTTCTCCCATCTTGTGTCCACCTGTGTATTGAAAACTTCAAGCTTTACAAACAATGTATGTACCTTTACTTCGAATTAGACTCCTTTTGCCTTTCTTGATGTCAAATAGTCTTCTCCTCAAGCTTTGACTCCAAGCTTTCACTTCTTAGTCCTTCAAGTGTTGAATTTCTTGAATCTGCAGCAGTCGGGATCCTCCTTTCCTTAATTTGATGTCTCCTGCTCTGATACCACTGATGGAGAGTGTTAATCTCCAAAAGAACAACCTACTCTTGTGATTAGAGCACCTCTATACCAAGAGTAAGTCAAAAACTTCCACTAATTTAGAGGATCAATTACTAACTATCAAAGGATTAACAAATCTGTGAAGAAGATGAAACACAGAAAAGTCTGCTGCACTATTTCTCCACATTGACCTATCAAACATGTAAGGTTTTTTATGAAACTTTGTACGAAGTATCGCCTAGAGATTGCGCACCTCCTCCAAGTTGAATTACTTCAAAAGCTTTAGTATAACTTGAGAAATCAACTTCACAAGTTACCTATGTCAGAAACTATCATTCAGAACAGTCGATTTTACACCTGCAACTTTTAAGACTTGGTTCTCCTTGAATAGAACCCGTTTAAGCAAATGCTTCTAGCCATGAGTAGCTTATCTTTCAACTTAAAGATTAAGTCCTTAGTCATGCAAAACTTTAAACTGTGCTGGGAGAAATGATCAAAACATTAAGTTCGAAATCTGCGCCTGTTTTAGGAACCTGTGAATACACTTCACATATGAATGTTCCTACACTTAATTCTCTAAGCCTGATTACAATTGGAAGCTAAAACTTTGTACAGAGGTCAAGCAACTCTAGACTTAGACTTGTACAAAAGCATTTCACAATTGATCTACTGTAGAAGGAGAAGACTCAGAAACATCGGGCGCAATATTTTTTATTACTTAGAAAAATTTACAGTTAAGTGATGAGAGAAAACTCAACTAACTTTTTCTCTATCTCATGACATCTAACTTCCTCATTCTTGACTTCTAACTATTTTCACATATGCTCTCATACTTGCCCCGACTTTTCTCAAAGTATTTATAGATAAATTTGTACATGATTCTTACTAAACAAAAGATCTAAGTCAGCTATGACTATACTAATGTACATTTGTGTACACTTCTCTTATCCTCTGAATGTAATCTTCTTCCAAACTTTAAGAATTGATTCTTCCTTCATCCTTTAATCTTCCAAGCCTTCAATTGGTGATTGATCTGCACCAACAACTTGCCCTCACTAGCAAGCTAGTATCTGCCTTTGTTGCATGAAATCCACATTCATTCAAGAACTTAACAAGCCTGTAATTACATGCTCTTGGGGCCTGCTTCAAACCATACAAAGCTCTCTCGAGCTTACACACATAATCTGATCCATTTGAATCCATGAAGCCTTCTAGTTGCTCCATGTACACTTCATCTGCAATGTATCCATTCAAGAATGCATTCTTCACATCTAATTGTGATAACTTCCATCCTTACAAGCAGCAATGGCAATCAATGATCTAATTGTAAACATCTTAGCAACAGGACTAAAGGTTTCATCATAATCTACCCCATAAGTTTGGGCATAACCTTTAACCACAAGTCTAGCCTTGTATCTAGACACTTTTCCATCTGCAAATCTTTTTGTTTTATATACCCACTTACATCCAATGACCTTCTAATTCTTTGGTCTTGGCACCAAGTCCCATGTTTCATTTTCAAGTAGAGCATCATACTCTTCTTGCATTGCCTTCTCCCAATTCTGTTTACCTTTAGCTTCTTCATATGTAATTGGATCCTCTTCTGTCTTCACAATGTAAGCATAATCTTTTGTTGTTAAGAAAGATGTATCATAGCTATACCTGATAGGTTCTTTTCTTTCTCTCAAGGATCTTATGACCTGTGCACTTCTTGAAGTCTCAACCACATTTGATTGTGGATCAAATCTTGGCCCATCTTCAACATTGTCCTGCAATTTACTTTTATAATCATTATCATCAATATCTTCTTCATACACACTTACTTTTTTCTTCCCTTTCCTTTGTATTTCCTTAACATCTACATAATAATTTGTTGACCCTATATACCATGTACTTTGCTCATCAAATGTAACATCCTTGGTAACAAGAAATTGCTTTTCGGATGGACTCCACAATCTGTAACCCATCTATCTATCATCATACCCAATAAACACATACTTCTCTGCTTTGGGTTCTAGCTTGTCTCAATTGTAAAGGAAAATAAGCATATGCTAAAGATCCAAAATACCTTACAATGATTAAGAGTAGGTCTCTTACCCCACCATGCTTTATAAGGTGTTCTTCCATTCAAAGCTTTACAAGGTAACCTATTCACAAGGTATGTTGCAATGTTGATAGCTTCTGCCCATAAGTAATTTGGACAATTCTTTTCTTTCATCATTGCTCTTGCACACTCTACAAGAGTTCTATTTCTTCTTTCTGAAACTCCATTTTGTTGAGGAGAGTACCTGCAAGTTACTTCTCTTTTTATACCTACATTCCACAAATAATCATCAAACTCTTTAGAGAAATACTCTCCCCCTCCATTTGATCTCAACCTCTTGAGCTTTTGTCCTCTAATCCTTTCTGCAAAAGCGTGATAATGCTTGAATGTCTTGAACACTTATGATTTGTCCTTGATTACATATAAAGTAATCCATCTGGTTGTATCATCAACAAACAACACATAATATCTGGATCCATTTATGCTATAGTCCCTTGAAGGATCCCACACATTTGTATGAACCAATTCAAGCATATTTGAATACTTGTACCTTGATTTATTGTATGAACTTTTGTGTGCTTTACCTAATTGACAAGCTTCACACTTGTACACCATGTGTTGCCCTTCAATATTTGGCAAACCAAGCACCACATCATTCTTTGACATTTCCTTTATGGCTCTCTCATTAAAATGACCTAGCCTTTTATGCCATAGGTCTAATTCAGACATCTTTTGACTTCCATAAGTAAGTAAAGCATGTCCCACCTTGGACTTTGAGAGTAAACAACCTTCCTTCCTTTTTACCTGCAATGATATTTCTATATCCCTGATTTGGATCTTGCACATAAACACCATCATTTGTGAATCTGACTTCATATCCCTTCTCCACAATTTTCCCTACACTTATCAAGTTTTTAGGAATAGTAGGAACACATTCACCTTTGCTTCCATATCAGTCATCAATGATATATTGCCACTCAGATGATTGCTACATCCTGAGTCAATATAGAACACCCTTTGGTCTTCTCCTACTGCTTCATGAGTTGCATTCAAGATGAGATTCATGTCATCCTTCTGATCTGATGCATAATTATAATAATTGTTGTTGTAGGACTGAGATTGAGAACCTCTTCCACCTCCTCTAGCATATGATGTCCTACCACCTCTTTCTCTGAAGTTGCCTCTTTGGTTTCTGCCTCCTCTACCTCTTTGATTGAAGCTCTGGTTATTACTCCCACCATTTTGATTGTTATACCAACAATCATTTGCCAAATGATTGGTTCTGCCATAAATCCAACAAGCTTTGGTATTATCTTTGTTCTTACCTCCTCTTCCTTTACCTCTGAAGTTCATCTTTCCTTTTGTAAAGTTAGCTTGACTTGAAGTTCCTTCATCATCAGTTGACTGCTTCCCTTTGCCATTCTTTTTCTTGTCCTTGGAGTACATAGCTTGACTTGCACTGCTATCATTGTCTCCTTTAATGTCCTGCTCAAAAGTTAGCATGTGTCCTAACAATTGATTCAAATCAGGAGTAAAGTGATCTAGTGACAATTCTATAGACAATATTAAAGGCTTCCACTTCTCATCTCCTCTCAGACGTGTAAGTATTTGCCTTACCAACTTATCCTCTTCAATGTCTTCATCTACTGCTCCCAAGCTATCTGCAATATCCTTCATCCTTGCCACATAATCAGAAATTGATTGTGAACTCTTCTTCTTGAAAGTTGTGAATTCTGCCCATAATGAGGACTTCCTTGACTTGGTTGTGTTTTGGAAATGCTCTTCCAAAGCATTCCACACATCTGTTGCACTTTCTAATCCTCTAATGTGAGGTAGAAGATAATCATTTACAGCCATGTAAATGATGCTTCTAGCTTGAGCATCCTTTCTCATCCAATTCTTCAAACCTGCAAGTTCCTCCCTAGTTGCAACACTAGGATCTTCAAACTCTGGCTTTTCTTCTTCTCCTCTAATGAATGCCATCAAATCTTTGCTCATGAGGTGTGCCTCCATCCTCATGGACCAAGCTGGATAGTTCTCCCTATCTAGCTTATCAATCTGCAAGCTTTCTCCCATCTTTGATCTTCTGTGTCTGCAATTACTATGATTTATGATAATAGAGTTTACCTTTGATATGAAGCTTTAATCCTTCTTGATCCTTTGAACTCGTGCTTTGTAATTTTGTAGGTTATCTCCAAGAATTTGGTTTTGTCCACCTCCAATTAGAAGGAGCTTCAATATCTTCCACAGTCAGGACTTCCAATGCCTTTACTTCACTTGTATTGCACCTTCAGCTCTGATATCATTGTTGGAGACCTCTAAATCTCCAAAGGTTTGATCTATACTGATTTAAGATCACCTCTATATCAGTTATGGACCAAAATTTACACAAATGTTATATTCGTTTACCAAAACTTTCAGCTATCACTTCTCTAAATGAAAATCTTCATTCTTCAACAGTCTGCTTCAATGATTGACTTCATTACCTGCACATATCTTTAGATTTCTTCAAACCAATGATGCACATATCTCCAACTACCTTTGCACAATCATATCAACCATTAGTCCTTAAAAAAAAATCATTAAAACTTTAATTTGATCCTTAAGATCAAAAGTATGTCAGAAATTGTCTTATTGAACAGATGACTTTGACATAGGTAACTTCTAAGGTTGATTTCTCACAACACAGATCCCATTTTGCTAAATGATTTTAGCCATAGCGTCCTTACCTTCTAACTTAGATTTTGAATGCTGACTCATAAAAAACTTTACATTGTGCACTGAGATCTAAGCAAAACATTGACACAAAAAAGTGTGCGACTCTGAGAGGTCTACCTGTAGACTTTACATACACATGTTCCTATTGATCATACTCACAGCATGAAAAGAATTAGACCATGAAACTTTGAACATAGCTTTATTAGCTTCTAGATTAGATGTGTACAAAAGGAATTCTGATCCACATGATCAGACTGAGAGAAATCTACGAAATACTCATCGCTATTTTCTGAAGATGACTCTCTTCACATCTATCTCTATGACACTTCTCTTCTAATGACTCTCTCATGTATTTCTTTAAATCATTAACTTATATACATATGATTCTGGACTTATCGCACGTCTATTTCATTACTTCTTATCATCCTAAGGATGACCTATATTCATAGTACAAGAATTTCCACTTGTAATGTACATATGTATACAAGCTATCATTATGAAATCTCTTCACTTTCTCAAATGAGTTCTTGAACTTCAACCTGATCATTAACTTGCTTCAAGCTCTTTGTAATCATCAATTTGTGATTGCTTTGTTTCAACATTCTGAAACAGGCACAATCTTGATAATCAAAGAATTGATCATATCTTAGTGTATAGTGTAAAGTTTTACACAAATGGGGAGTCAAAATCTAACTTGGAAGGTAATCCGTCTATGTCTACAAGCATTTTATTAAAGAGGTTATATTTTGTGAGAACCAACTGTTGAAAGTTGCATATGTAAAAGTCACCTATAGAAAGTGCTTGTTTCAGATACATGTTTACTTATTGGAGTAAATCTAAAGTTTTGTAAGTTCTTTTGAAGAACTTTAACTTGGAGTAGTTTTGCAAACACTAGAAGAGTGTTGTACCATATTTGCATAGAAAACCTTAGTCATTTCATCAGTCAATGAGTGAATTTTGTGAGGTATACTTTTCTGAGTGAAGCTAGTTTTCATAGAGAATCTGAACGTTCATATTTTGGTAAAATATTTCAAAATTGGTGAAAGTTTTGAGCTATAATTGACATATAGGTGTTTTAAACTCAAGTGTAGCTTGTCTTTTGGAGATTAATCATCTCCATCAGTGCTATCAAAGCAGGAATAATCAGATTTGAAGAAAAGGAAGACTTCAACTACTGCAAACATACAAAATTTAACATTTGAAGATTCAAAAGGACAAAGCGTAAAGGAAAAGCTTAAGGCAGACACATGAGAGCAATCAAAAGGATCAAAAGGAGTAAATTTCGAAGCTAAGGTACATTCATTCCTCATAAGGTTGAAGATTTGATAGTATAGGTGGAGAAAGGATGGGAGATAATCTCCAAATTGAGAAGTTGGATAGAGAGAACTATCTAGCTTCGTCTATGAGGATCAAAGCTCATCTTATGAGCAAAGATCTGATGGGATACATCACAAGAGAAGAAAAAAAGCGAGAGTCTTTGCTGATTCTTAGGTGCAGTTGATGAAGACATTGAAGAAGATAAATTGGTAAGACAAATTCTCATAGGTCTAAGAGGAGATCAAAAGTGGAAGACTTCCATATTGTCAACAGAAATTTCATTAGATCATTTCAATCCTAATTTGAATCAATTGTTGGGACATATGCTAGCTTTTGAGAATGATATCAAAGGAGATGTTGATAAGAGTGCAGGTCATGCAACGTATTCTAAAGACAAGAAGAAAGCTATCAAAGGAAAGCAACAATAAGTTGAAGATGAAGGTACTCAAAGCCAAGCAAACTTCGTAAGAGGAAGAGGAAGTGGCAGAAGTAGAGGAAGGGGTAGAAATAATAAAGATAATGTCAAAGCTTGTTGGATATGTGGTAAGAACAATATCTCATGAGTGTTGGCATAATAATCAAAGCAATTGTAACTTTAATCAGAATTTTAATCAAAGAGGAAGAGGTGGAAGAAATTAGAGAGGAAATTTCAGAGGTAAAGGTGGTAGGAGTTTCTTTGGAAGAAATGGAGTAAGAAAGTTCCAAAACCAATCCTATAAGAACACCTACTACAATTAGCATCAGATCAGAAAGAAGATTCAACTCTTATTATGAATGCAACATGTGAAGCTTCAAATTAAGACTTAAGGGTATTCTATATTGACTTAGGGTGTAGCAATCACCTGAGTGGAAACATTGCTTTGATGACTAATTTGGATCATAAGGCAATTAATCATACAGTTCAAAGGCGTGACAAGAAGAAGCACAAGGTGAAGTCAATTGGATCAGTTAAAGCCAAAGATGGAAGTACTCTCTTGAGTAAGGTTTTGTATGTTCCTACAATTCCAAAAAATTTGATTAGTGTAGGACAAATTGTGGAAAAAGGATATGAGGCGAGGTTCACTAATGATGGAGTTTATGCTGAAGACCCTAGCCAAGGGTATAAGCAAATTGTTAAAGGAAAGAAAGAAGGAAGGCTCTTCACATTGAGGGTACAAGGTAATGTTGGACATGCCATGTTTACATATGGAGAGGAAAAGGTGTCTGAGTTGGATCTTTGGCATAAGAAGCTTGGACACTTCAATGAAAGAGGTATCAAAGAGATGATTAATAATGGTTCAATACTTGGATTACCTAATGTTGCAAGCCAACACATGACATACATATGTGAAGCATTTCAATTAGGTAAGGCTCATAAGCAATCATATAATAACCATGGTTTCATGTATTCAAAAAGATTTGAATTGGTACACACACATGTGTGGGTCCTTCAAAGGACTTTTGCATAAATGGTTCAAGATATTATGTCATATATGTTGATGATGCTACTAGGTGGATCACTATTTATGTGATCAAAGACAAGCCAGAAGTGTTTAGTACATTTAAGCACTATCATGCATATGCAGAAAGAATTACAAGACAAAAATTGAAGAGGTTAAGATTAGATGGAGGGGGAGAGTATTTTTCAAATGAATTCAGTGATTATTTGTGGAATGCAGGTATAAAGAGAGAAGTTACTTGCAGGTACTCTCCTCAACAAAATGGTGTAGCAGAAAGAAGAAATAGAACTCTTGTTGAGTATGCAAGATCAATGATGAAAGAAAATAATTGCCCTAATTATGTGTGGGTTGAGACTATAAATACAGCCACATACTTGGTTAATAGGATACCATGTAAATCTTTGCAAGGTATGACACCATATGAAGCTTGGTGGGGTAAGAGACCTACATTAGATCATTACAAAGTATTTGGTTGTTTAGCCTATGCTTATGTTCCTTCTCAATTAAGGCATAAGTTGGAACCAAAGGCTGAAAAGTATGTGTTCATTGGTTATGATGATAAGCAAATGGGATACAAGTTGTGGAGTCCATCTACAAAGCAATTTCTTGTATCAAAGGATGTCACATTTGATGAGCAAAGTACTTGGTACTTAGGTACAAATAATACTTATGCAGGTCTTGAAGAAACATTGAATCAAAAGAAAGGTGAACCAAAGGTTCAAATATTTGAAGAAGAAGAGAACAATGAAGCATTAGTTGAAGATGAAGAGATGCCAAGGTTTGATCCAAAATGTGATGAACCAGAAACTTCAAGAAGTGGAGAACTCATAAGATCATCAAGGCACAAATGGCAACCTACAAGATATATCTACGATACTTCATTCTTGACTACTAAAGATTATGCTTACATGATAAAAGTAGATGGAGACCCATCCACATATGTTGAAGCTATGATGCACTCATTGATAATGAGACTTGGGAATTGGTACATAAACCAATCAATTAGAAGGTAATTGGATGTAAGTGGGTTTACAAAACAAAAAGATTTGCAGATGGAAGTGTGTCTATGTACAAAGCCAGAATTGTTGTAAAAGGATATGCACAAACATATGGTGTGGACTATGATGAAACTTATAGTCCTGTTACAAAGATGACAACCATAAGGACTCTCATAGCTATTGCTGCTTGCAAAGGTTGGAAATTATCTCAATTAGATGTGAATAATGCATTTTTTTAATGGTTACATTTCAAATGAAGTTTACATGGAACAACCAGATGGTTTTAAGGATCAATTTTATCCACATCATGTGTGTAAACTCAAGAGAGCTTTGTATGGCTTCAATCAGGCCCCAAGGGCATGGAAATACAAGCTTGTAAAGTTCTTAAAGGAACTTGGTTTTCAAGCATCAAAGGAAGATAGTAGCTTGCTAATCAACGCAAGTGATGATGGGTTTATCTATGTTTGTATTTATGTTGATGACATAATACTTACGGGAATAGATGACAAAGGCATAAAAATGCTTAAGAAGCAAATGGAGAAAGAATTCAAGATTTGTGACTTGGGAAATTTGTCATATTGCTTGGGAATGGAGATTTCATATACACAACATGGAGTATATGTAACTCAAGAAAGGTATTTGAAGAATTTGCTAATCAAATTTAAAATGGAAGATTGCAGGATAGCACCAACTCCAATGGAGGTGAATCATAAATTGAGTAGATATGGAGGAGAAGAATTCAAAGACATGAGGCTTTATTAGAGTTTGGTGGGTAGCTTGATTTATGCTACATTAACAAGGCCTAATTTGTCATATGTAGTTGGAGTTTTATCTCAATTCATGCATTGTCCTAGAAAGGAACATTGGATTGTAGGTCAAATGGTGCTTAGGTATATCAAGGGCACACTTAAAGAGGCTTTGTATTATGGGTTTACTTCAGATACAAGGATCAAGATATATAGTGATGCAGATTAGGCAGGTAACTCTGATGATAGAAGATCAACACATGGGTATTTGTGTTATGTGGGAGATAAGTTAATTTCATGGTGCTCTAAGAAGCAACATACAATTGCTTTTTCATCTACAAAAGCAGAGTACAAAGCTATGGTAGAACCTACAAAGGAAATAATATGGCTAAAAACTCTTATGAAGAGTTTTGATATCATTGAGTACTCCTATCATTTGTGGAGACAACATGAGTTCTTTGTATTTGGCATCTAACCCTGTGTTCCATGCCAGGACCAAACATATTGAGATTCAATATCATTTCTTGACAAAGGATCAACTTGAAGATATGTTGACAAAGAGTTTGGATGGACCCAAGTTGCAGAGATTTAAAGATATGGCAGGGATAAAGAAGCTACAGGTAATCACAATTGATGATTGAGTGGGAGCTTTTGGAGCAAGAAAATCAACAATTGATGATTATATGAAGCTTAGGAGTGAAGACTTGAATAAAATATTGAAGCTTAAGAGCATGAATTGAAGTAGAAGTTCATAAAGAGATGGTCTATATACACATGTATATTAGCTTTGTAAATAATTCACAAATACTTGAGGTAATGACGAATCCACACTCATATGTATATATAAACTTGTATATAGTTGTGATACATATGAGAGATGAAGTATAGTGGAGATAGAGAGGAGTAGATCATAAGTTGAATGAGTATTATCCATCAGATGTAAGATGAGTTGAATAGAAGAAGTTTTCTAAGAAGTGAGTGTTGATCTTTTCTCCATTTCTGTGTTTGATCGCTTCAGGAATCCTTTTGTAGATGTCTAAGTCCATAGTTAATGCATCTATGGTCAAGATTTGAGAGTCTAATTGTAATCAGGCTGAGAGAATTGTGAATAGGAACATTTGTATGTGAAGAAGTGATAAGTGTCTTCTCAAACAGGCACAATCCCGATTATCAAAGAATTGATCAGATCTCAGTGTATAGTGTAAATTTTTACACAAATGAGGAGTCAAAATCTAAGTTGGAAGGTAAGCCATCTATATCTAAAAGCATTTTATTAAACGGGTTATATTTTGTTAGAACATTATGTTTAAAGTTCCATATGTAAAAGTCGCCTCTAGAAAGTGCTTGTTTTTTATATAGGTTTACTTATTGGAGTAAATCTAAAGTTTTATAAGTTTTTTTGAAGAACTTTAACTTGGAGTAGTTGCGCAAACACTAGAAGAGTGTTGTATAAAATTTACATAGAAAACTTTAATCACTTCATCAATCAATGAGTGAATTTTGTGAGGCAAACTTTTCTGAGTGAAGCTAGTTTTGATAGAGAAGCTGAGTGTTCATATTTTGGTAAAAGATTTCAAAATTGGTGAGATTTTGAGCTATACTTGACATAGCGGAGTTCTAAACTTAATTTTAGCTTGTCTTTTGGAGATTTATCATCTCCATCAGTTTTGTAGATAGATTGAGCTTGTTGGCACCGTTTTTATTGTGGAAAGTGCATGACATGTACTTAGTGTAATTTTTTCAGATTTTCAATTTTACGTCATTATGCTGCTAAAATTTTAGGATTCATCATGCATATGCATTAAAAAATAACAACCATACTAAAATTTACTTTTTTTATCAATTTCTTTTAAGCAAAGGCTTGTGACCAGGGAAAACATTAAGGGTGATTTATAGCCCAATGGAGAATTTTCAAGACTTTTTCAAAAAAATGGCTAATCTAAATAATGTGGTATGATAAAAAATAGCCCAATAAACTATATAAAAGAAGGGGAAAAAGTGAGCAGATTCGCCTACTCACATAAATTAGCCATAGTTTTTATGATATATTTTCGCCAAATATCGTGTGCATGCATGTGCACTTCTAGGATAATTCTTCTCTTCCCTCCCTCTCCCATTTTCTCCATTTGTGGAGCTCACGGGATGGCTGCTCCATTTATCCCACATACTATGCAATTTCAAGGTCATCTACAAAAAGGCGCCTCCCCATCTCTTCTTCACAAAGCAAGAGAGATCTCTTACGAGAGAGCTCCTCCCTCCCTCTTCCGCACGCAAGAAGAGGAGGAGATTTAGAAAATCATCTCTATGCTTTTGTTATTTCAACGATTTTAATTCGCCGAAGTTGGAGTTTTCATTTGCATTGTTGCATTGACATCCATCTAGGTTGTCTGATTCACTTGCTACCATGCATATGGGATTGAGAAGGAGGCATCTTTGCACCTTTGAGAGGGGAATCTATACACACTATCTCAATGCCTTGCATATGGGATAAAGAGCAGCTATATATGCTCCCTCATTTTCTTATAAATTTGATAGTGCAAAGGTGCACAATAAGTAGAGCTTGAGTCTAAAGAGGCCTAAGCTTCTATATTTTTTATGAGAACTATCATAAAGATTCGCCATATATTCTATATTTTTTATGAAATATATGTTGGCGTTTTGCCCAGATTTATATACTCCCAAGTTAAGGAGGAGTTCTTAATTTTTTCCCTACTTGTGACTTGTTTTTTCTCCTCTGCCACTTATTTACTTTAGGTACACATAGAGTGTACACTTAAAAAAAACATACAAACAATAAATCAAAAAGTGACCAAAACCATATCCTAGCATGGAACCAAGACCATCGTCACTTACCAGGACGGATACACTCATGGAACAACACCCCATAGATTCTATTGAGATCATGAGTGCTAGGATTACCAATCTAGAGACTACACTTCACGATATCTGTAAACACATGCATGGTTCCAAGAAAGAGGAAGTGACACCTAAGCCTAACTTGCTAGTGATGGAGGTAGATGCTATGGATGAGCATCCAACTCCAAAAGTCCCTAGAGATAACATCCTAGTGAGAGAGGCCAGATGGCAGCTTAAGATCCATACGGATCTTAAGACGCCTAGATACCATGGCTCAACTAGTGCTATGACTATTGATGTTGTTGAGCAGTGGCTCAGCAAGTGGGAGCAGTGCTTTTGTTTGTGTCATATCATGGAAAATATGCACAAAATTTAGCATGCCACGTATAACCTTATGGATGTTTCCCATAGGTGGTGGTGCAAGATAGAACAAGATAAGAAGGAGCCAATGACTTGTGATCATTTCAAAGTCTTGTTCTAAAACAATTTTCTACCGCCTAAAGAGAAGTCTAGAGTGCTAGAAACTTGGTTTCTCCCTCATTGGTTAGAAGAATTAGACTGTTCAGGAGTACTCGCATGAGTACAGAGAGGTACTTCTTAAAGTACCTGATACTATCCCTAAGTTTCTTCAAGTCTGCAAGTTTGGCTTGGGATTGAGAGAAACCATTAGACCTTTGGTGAGGAAGGAGAGATGTCAGTCCTTAGCACATGCCAAGGAGATGGCTTTAGTCTATGAGGATGGCCATAGGGGCACAAGCTCCCGAGGTTAGAGGTCCTCATGGAATAAGGTAAGCTGATCCTTCCACACATTTACTCCTGGCTCGATCAATGCACAACCTTCTAGAGAGGCTAAGTAGGTGCATGTGATCAAGATAGTTGCGAGAGGTAAAAGGAAAGTGTCTCTTTTGGATGAGAGGGCTTATAATAAGTTTATTCTTACCCCTCAACAAAAAGAGAAGGAAATGAAAGAAGGGTTATGCTATGGGTGCCTAAGGCAGCACCTGTTCAAGGACTTTGCTAAGAAAAAGAAAATAACAACCACCATAGTTATTCATCCCACTTAGGCAAGGAGTGATGGAGATGAGGAGTTTGGAGATTCCTCATCCCGATATCATGTCCTATAGTAGCCATGACGGTCATGAAGAAGGTCCCTAATATGCCAAATGCTATGCTTTTGCTAGTGGCATAGAAAGAATATCAGTTTTCAGATACAGAACTCATTGTCATGAGGGGAGTCGTGGTAGGACAACTTTTCAAGGTACTCTTTGACACTAGGTCGACACAGAATGTGATTAGTTCCCGACTAGTCAAGAGGTTACATTTAGAGACTATGTAGTTAGAGTATGCCTAGACAATAGAGTTAGCTGATGGGAAGGGAATTGAGACATGGGATCGACGAGTTCTCAATTTTCCCATTCAGATCTAGTCCTATGAGGACATACTAGATTTTTAGATAGCTAGACTGGCATGTTTCGATGTAGTCCTAAGTAAGACGTGGCATGCTAGGAAACGATCAGTCATTGACTTTGCATCACATGTGTACTAGTTTGAGCATGAGGAGAGGTGACTACTGATCTGTGGAGAGCCAAATCTCCAACAGACATGATTTGTAACCACTACCAAGTTGCTCAAGATTGATTTTAAGTATATTTATTTTCTTTATTGTGTGTATTCATCGTGCATTATGATGGGTTCATGCAGCCATGGAAACTCTAGTTGGAATGCTCAAGGACTTTCAAAGAAAGTAAGAGCAAAATTCCAAGAGTTATTCTTGAAAGAATTACCTTCAGGATTGCCTCCTTGCAAGAACATACAACATAGAATCGAATTGGTACCAGGAGCAAGTCCCAGTGCTTGTCCACCATTTGGAATGAGTTTATAGGAGGAGAATGAAGTCCACAAGGTTGTGGATGAGTACCTACAAAAGGGCTGATTAGACCTAGCTATTCACCCTTTGCAGCACCAACTCTTCTTATGAAGAAGAAAGACGGATCTTATAGGATGTGCATCAACTACCAAGCACTCAATAAGATTACTATCAAACATAGATATCCCATGCCCATGATACATGATCTTTTAGATGCTCTAGGTGGAGCCGTTGTATTTAGAAAAATAGATTTAAAGAGTGGCTACCATCATATTAGGGTCAAAGATTATGATGTACATAAGACAACTTTCAGGACTGGTTTTGGGCACTATGAGTATTTGTTCATGCCATTTGGTTTGACTAATGCACCAGCTACATTTATGATGTTAATGAATGACACTTTGCAACCATTCATTTGAAAGTGTGTTGTAGATTTTGTTGATGATTTGTTAGTGTATAGTAGGACTCAGCATGAGCATGAGAATCATCTAAGATTAGTATTGAATGTTTTAAAAGAGAACCAGTTGTATGTAAATCCGGAGAGGACTCAATTGTTTCTTCTGAGAATAGAGTATTTAGGGCATGTGGTCTCAGTCGATGGGGTTCAGATGGATCCCAAGAAGGTCTCAATTATTTTAGCTTGGCCTACTCCTCACGATGAGGGGAAATTATGGTCATTTCTAGGACTTTTGGATTTCTATTGAAAATTCATCTCTTCTTATTCAACGATAGCAGCACCTATAATGAGCTTGCTTCAAGGCAAAGTTCCATTAGCATGGAAGCAAGAATAGCAAGAAAGTTTTGACACTCTGAAACAAGCTATTTCAAAGGCTCCTATACTCAAAGTGGTAGATCCATAGAAACACATTTGAGTTAGAGATAGATGCTAATGGCATCTAGGTTGCATTATTCATTATTCTACAATTTTTTTATTCGTGAATAATTCCAAAATTTTACGGCAATCTCCCATTACTCGACTGAATTATTTAGTGCCATGTTATCTTATTCAGACATGAACGAATACTTTTTGCACAATAATACAACAAATGTTTATTGGATGTGCTTTCAATCGGTAAATAATTCGATCGAAAATTTTATAGGTCAAAATTTGTTCGATCGAAACAAATTCGGTCAAATAATATTTTATAAAAGAATACAATTAGATTTTTCATAAGAGTTACTTTGTTTTTTACAAACTTACAGTGTCATAGAAAGAACAAGGTATAAACTCTTGCTATAAATATTAAGTACGTAAGTATTAAAATCATAAAGAAAAATATTTTTGTTTGTGAATTAAAAACTATTGTGATTGTTTGACTCAACATTGAGTCTTACTTCACAATAGTATATGTATGTGTGTGTATGATTGTGAGTAAACATGTATTGTGATTGTTTGAATCAATATTAATTCCTACTTCACAATAGTATATGTATGTGTACTTGAGTGTATAATTGTGAATGAAATCTATTGTGATTGTTTGACTCAACATTGATTCTTACTTCACAGTAGTATATGTATGTGTGTGTATGATTGTGAATAAAAATGTATTGTGATTGTTTGAATCAATATTGATTCTTACTTCACAATAGTATGTGTATGTTTATGTGTATGTGCGTGTATGCTATATGATTGTAAGTGAAAATCTAATATGATTGTATATGTGCATGCGTATGTGTGTATATGATTGTGAATTAAAAACAATTGTTGGAAAAGGTTTTATGTTTTTTCGATAATTCAAGGGTTGAGAAGGTATTAATTAGTGATGATCAAAGGCATCTAGGACAATTCATATCAATTAATAGATTGTTCTTGTTGTATTGATTCGATACAACTTCACATATCCATAGATGTTCTTTAGGAAGTTGTATTGTATTGATACAACAAGAACCTTCTGTTAGCTTAGATATTGGCATCAAGACAATAGCATCAAGAGGGACTTTTTGGGAGGAAAGAAATCAACTTGTTGAGAGAGTAGCATCAAGAGGGACTTGTTATGGTGAAGTTTTGATAGAAATCAACTTATGCTCCTGATCCTTGGATACTTATGGCAAAAAAGATGCAAACAGGCAAAAAAAAGATTTTACTTTTTATGATATATTTTAGTAATTTTTTCATGAATTTTTATTTCTTTATATTTTATAGGTTATTTTGAAGCTTGATTGATTTTGAGTTGAGTAGGTGGTGGGAGGACTAGATGCAATGTGTATATACCTAAACCATACGACAAATGCATATAGGTACAAAAGTTGAAAAAAAGTATGGTTGAAAAATATCATACGTGCATATGTGCAGGGTTGGTTCTTGATGCATCAAGAACCCTCTTTCCTGACTTTACTTACTTGTACATAATTGTGAAGGAAGATAAGATTTCTTGACTGTGCTTTTTTTTTCAAGGCTCAAGTCGATTTACTATGTGTATGTGCTTGTGTTTATGTATATATACATATGCATGTGCGTATGTATGTATGTGAGTATGTACACATGCATGTGTGTATGTATGCATGTGAGTATGTATGCATATGTGTATGTATGCATATGTATGTATGTATGTATGTGAATGTGGGTATACATGTATCTATGTATGTATGCATATGCATGTGTATGCATATGTATGTATATATGCATGTGAGTGTATGTGTGTATCTCTATGTGTGTATATGTATATGTGCAAGTATCTATATGTATATGTGTATGTGCATATGTGTATATGTGCAAGTATCTACATGTGTATGTGTGTGAATGCATATGTGTGCATTTGTGTATGTGTATATATGTGTGTATGTATGTGTGTGTATATGTGTGTATGTGTGTGTGTATGCATATGTGTGTATGTATGTGCATGTGTATGTATGCATGTATCTATGTATGCAATGAATGTGTATGCATGTGTGTGTATATGTGTTTGTATGTATATGTGCAAGTATCTATATGTGTATGTGTATGTTTATATGTTTATGTGTGTATGATTTTGTGTGTATATGTATATACGTATGTGTGTGTATATGTGCAAGCATCTATATGTGTATCTATATTTGTGTGCATGTATATGTGCAAGTATCTATATGTGTATGTGTATATGTCTATATGTGTGTATGATTTTGTGTGTATATGTGTATATGTATGTGTGTGTATATGTGCAAGGATCTCTATGTGTATGTATATGTGTGTGTATGTATATGTGTGTGTATGTATATGTGCAAGTATCTATATGTGTATGTGTATATGTCTATGTGTGTGTATGATTTTGTATGTATATGTGTATATGTATGCGTGTGTATGTGTATGTGTGCATGAAAGTATGTGTATGCATGTGTGTATGTATGTGCATGTGTGTATGCATGAAAGTATGTGTATGCATATGTATGTATGTATGTGCATGTGTGACACATGCACATACATACACACATATGCATACACGTGCTTTCAAATATGCAAAACAAAAACTCTAAGTTTACCTCTAAAGAAAAGTCTTTATGGTAGGATTAGAGCTTTATAGACTCTCAAACAAGCATGTGCGGAATGATGTTTTTTTATTGAATGTAAAAATATTTATTTTTTGATTAGAAACATGTTTTCTATCGAAAGAGCTTTTGATCGAAAAGTTTTTGGATCGAAAAATTTTTGTTCGAAAATGATTTTGATTGAAAGCCTTTCGATCAAAAGTTTATCCTATCTGTTTTTTTTTTATGTTTATTCGGACAACCAGGAATAAAACAAAAATATTCGATATTTTTTAATTATTCAGTCGAATTAATGCAACATAGAATGCCATAGCCATAGGGGCAATTTTGAGCCAAGATGGTAGGCCAATAGCTTTTTAAAGCAAGAAATTGAGTAGTACATAGTGCAATTGGCCAATGCATGAATAGGAGTTGTATGTAGTGGTGCATGCTCTTAAAGTCTGAAGACACTATCTTTATGGTGCACACTTTAAGCTGTACACAGATGAACATACACTCAAGTACTTTTCTAGTCAGCCAGATCTTCGAGGCAGACATGCTTGTTGGGATGAACTCATGTAGGAGTTTCACATGGAAATTCTGTATAGAAGAGGCAAAGAGAATATAATAGCTGATGCATTATCATGAATAATGTATCAAATGAGCTTTATATTTCTAGAAAGCTCATTGCTTTAGGTAATTCCCAAAGGAAGATATCTACATGGGACCACATAGATAAGTATGAACAGCTTTAATTTTCATTCAGATCTTATTGTCCCATCTTTTGGGAATTAAAAATGTTATATTTTAGCCAAAATATAGCCCTCATAAACAATCTTAGAAGATTCCTCAACTTTGGGTAAAGATGATACCATTTAATTATTTTGTAGGGTAGGCAAACTATCAAAATTCAGATGACTAAAACATGCATGCCAAAGTTTCACACCTAAAATAATCTCAAAATCTTCAACTGCACAAGCAAAATTATCTATAAATTTTCCATAATTTGTGAGCTTATACAACCCATGTAATAGAACTGTAGATTCAATGATTTTTTCACCATTAAAAAGATCTTGAATTGTACATCTACCATCAATAAATTTCACTATTAAGATAAATTTTGCTAATGCTACTATTGACAATATAGTATTTTTTTATCCCTAGTTAATATAAAGCATTTAAAAAAGTGAATGTGCTTCCATTTAAAATAGTAATAATAATCTTCCCAAAGCCCATAATAGGATAAGAGGATTTGTTAGCACATGTGACCATATTCACTATATGAGAAAGCCCAAATGAAGTGAAGAAATTGCATTGCAATGTAATATGTTTGGTTGCACCACTATCAAGATACAAAATATCTAAGTCCATTACAAACATATTACATTGTTCATGAGAAGATGGATCATAATTTTAAGGAGTGGTAAATGCCCATTCTTCATTCTTAACAAGATTTAGAGACTCAGTTTTAGGAGTAGAGACCTCTACAGCAACCATTCTGGATCGTAGGTAGGAAACAAGATATCTCAATTACAAGAATTCCCTTCAGGGATATGAACTAGATACAAGAAATAACTAGAAAGGATCTCGTACTATGAGACTACAATAGGAACAAGAAAAGATGTCCATGATACAAGACTAGACAAGACTAGAGCAAGAGACAAGACTAGAACTTGAACTGGAACTTGAAAGTACTTACTTGGTGATCAGGATCCCTTGAGCTCCCAAGACTGGCATTGGCAAGACTGATTATGAATGTGGCCAACCCCTCTTTATATAGGTTTTCAAGGGCGGTTCATGAAAGGCAGTTACGAATTGATGATGTCATTGATGATATCATCAATTCGAAACATGAGCTCTGGATATCCGAATCAGGCAAGTAGATAGTCAATCTTAGGGTTCTGGCATGTTTTGAATGCAATGGAAGCATTGGTTTTCCTAAATTCTGAACCAATCATGAGTTATAGAAAGTTACATGAAATCCAAGGTTCAAGAAGGTTTCCTCTGTGTCAATGACATCACCTCCCCCTCAAGCGATGAGTTCCACGAGGAGTGGTTATGTGACTGAGATCTTCTAGGACTTGAATCTTCATAGCTCTTGGTCTTTGTAGAGTTCTTGACATGTGGTACTAGAACATGATGATGAGGGATATCCATGATGAAACTGAAAAGGTTTTGTAGTATATCTAGGTATAGAATCATAGCCATGATTCTCATGATGGGTAGTACTCCTCTTTTGATTCTGATGATGATACTTCTGATGTGGGATGGATTGTAGAATTCCTAATTCCAACTTGCTTCTTCTTCTTAGGACATTTGAATATTATATGATCATGATCTCCACAATAGAAGCATAATCCATTGTCTATCCGATGTTTTCTTTCCTTTTGTGTAAGTTGTCTAACACTAATGTTATCCAACTGCATGGGTTCTGGTTGAGATTCTTCCAACATATGTTGTTGAGGAACTGAGGTAAACTTGTATTCTCGATCATGAACAAAAATCTTCTTCTCTTGCTTTCTCTCAAACAACCTATTGTCACACTCAATTGCCTGCTTCATGAATTTATTCAAAGTATTTACCTTGGGCATGGTTAACATCGTCACATAAGCCCCAACAAAATTGGTTGATAAAATAATCCTCGTGCCATGTGAGATCACAAATAATTTATCTAAATTTTGATGCATAGGTAGATGTAGGCCTATTTCCTTGATGTAGCTTCCTTAGCTTTGTTTCGACAACACGTGAACAATTGGTATCTCCAAATGAGGATGTGAACTCTTGAATAAAGGCCTTGAAATCATGTAAAATATCCATGTCCTTCTCAAGGATAGGTGCAAACCATGAAAGAGCAGGACCACATAATAGAGTTCCTATGAGTCCTACTTGAGAAGCATCATCTGGGTACCTATCTGGTTGCATCCTTATGAATAGCTTCACTTGTTGCACAAATCCTCGAAACTTTGATCTCGTCCCATTAAATTTTTCAGGCATGCTCACTTTTGGACTTTTCTTCATGTTAGTTGTCATGGGGGTACTTGAAGAAGATTGACTTACAATGATCTACAGCTCTTGGATTCGCCTCTTAAGTTCTATGATTAAATCTTGAATACTCTGTTGTTGAATCCTTTGTCGGTTTTCTTGTATCTCTTGGACTTGTTGTTGAATTATTTTAAGTGCAAAAAATAATTCTTCTCGAATAATCTTCATGGTTCTTAGTCTTGATGAAGGTAGTCTTGCGAAAATGTCAGGGGAGCACTAGATTATGCTCTCTGACTACAGTAGACAAGATTTTGGAAATGTACTTTTGATTACAAGAACACCCATGTAGGGAGAACGATACAAGAATATGTGATTGATACAAGATGTCCCACAACCCGGGACCGATAGGTATGGAAAACTAGACTAGAGATGATACAAGAGTTCCCACAACCCAGGATCATAGGTAGGAAACAAGATATCTCGATTACAAGAATTCCCTTCAGGGATATGAACTAGATACAAGAAATAACTAGAAAGGATCTCGTACTATGAGATTATAATAAGACAAGAAAAGATGTCCACAATACAGGACTAGACAAGACTAGACCAAGAGACAAGGCTAGAACTTGAACTAGAACTTGAAAGTACTTGGTGATCAGGATCCCTTGAGCTCCCAAGACACGCATTGGCAAGATTGATTATGAATGTGGCCAACCCCTCCTTATATAGGTTTTCAAGGGCGGTTACGAACTGATGATGTCATCGATGATGTCATCAACTCAAAACATGAGCTTTGGATATCCGAATGAGGCAAGTAGAGGGTCGATCTTAGGGTTTCGGCATGTTTCGGACGCAATGGAAGCATTGGTTTCCCTAAGTTCTGAACCAATCATGAGTTATAGAAAGTTACATGAAATCCAAGGTTCGAGATGGTTTCCTTTGTGTCCATGACATCACCTCCCCCTCAAGCGATGAGTTCCACGAGGAGCGGTTATGTGACTAAGATCTTCTAGGACTTGAATCTTCATAGCTCTTGGTCTTTGTAGAGTTCTTAATATGTGGTACTAGAACTTGATGATGAGGGATATCCATGATGAAACTGAAAAGGGTTTGTAGTATATCTAGGTACAAAATCATAGCCATGATTCTCATGATGGGTAGTACTCCTCTTTTGATTTTGATGATGATACTTCTGATGTGGGATGGTGATTGTAGAAGTCCTAATTCCAACTTGCTTCTTCTTCTTAGGAAATTTGAATACCATATGATCATGATCTCCACAATAGAAGCATAATCCATTGTCTTTCCGATGTTTTCTTCCCTTTTGTGTAAGTCGTCTAACACTAATGTTATCCAACTGCATGGGTTCTTGTTGAGATTCTTCCAACATATGTTGTTAAGGAACTGAGGTAAACTTGTATTCTCGATCATGAACAGAAATCTTCTTCTCTTTCTTTCTCTCAAACAACCTATTGTCACACTCAATTGCCTCATTAAGGAATTTATTTAGAGTACTTACTTTGGGCATGGTTAACATGAGGTCCTTCACATCGTCACATAAGCCCCATTGAAATTGGTTGATAAAATAATCCTCGTGCCATGTGAGACCACAAATGATTTGTCTAAATTCTGATGCATAGGTAGATGCAAGCCTATTTCCTTGATGTAGGTTCCTTAGCTTTGTTTCGGCAACACGTGAACAATTGGTATCTCCAAATGAGGATGTGAACTCTTGAATAAAGGCCTTGAAATCATGCAAAATATCCATGTCCTTCTCAAGGATAGGTGCAAACCATGAAAGAGCAGGACCACATAAAAGAGTTCCTATGAGTCCTACTTGAGAAGCATCATCTCGGTACCTATCTGGTTGCATCCTTATGAATAGCTTCACTTCTTGCACAAATCCTGGAAACTTTGATCTCGTCCCATCAAATTTCTCAGGCATGCTCACTTTTGGACTTTTCTTCATGTTAGTTGTCATGGGGGTACTTGAAGAAGATTGACTTACAATGATCTGCAGCTCTTTGGATTTGCCTATGAAGTTCTATGATTACATCTTGAATACTCTGTTGTTGAATCCTTTGTTGGTTTTCTCGTATCTCTTGGACTTGTTGTTGAATTACTTTAAGTGCAGAAAA
>CM035414.1:144020548-144023048 GCA_020310875.1 Ceratopteris richardii
AAGGAATAGCAGATACAAGAAGAATTGAAGAGTTCTTTATCAAAGAAGGAGGAAGCTGAGGAGTTCAACAACCAAAAGTCATCAGAAGATTGTTTCGAAGTTTTTCTCAAGGGTAAAGGTCTACAAAAGGTATCATTCTTTAACCTTACACTTACAGGTTGAAGCAGAAGCAAGGATACCATGGCAGATCATGTGTCCATTGACAAATTGGACAGAGATAATTATCCTGCTTGGGTAATGAGGATGGAGGCCTTACTTATGAGTAAGGACCTAATGGTATATGTGACAGGTGAAGAGGAGAAGCCTAAATTTGAAGATGAAAGTCATCCAAGAAAAGAAGAGCTAGAAGCTTTGAAGCTATGGCAGAAGAGAGATGCAAGTGCAAGAGCTTATATATATAACACTATTACAGATCATTTGTTACCACACATCAGAGGTTTAGAAACAGCTGAAGATATTTGGAATGCTTTGGAAGACCACTTCCAAAACACTACTAAAGCTAGGAAAGCTAGCTTATGGTCAGAGTTTACCACATTCAAGAAAAAGCAAAATCAGAGCATTAGTGATTATGTCACTAAGATGAAGGACTTGGCAGATAGTCTTGGATCTATCGATGAGGATATTGAAGATCATAGGTTGATAGCACAATTACTTGCAGGGTTAAGAGGTGATGAGAGGTGGAAGCCCTTTGTACTTTCAACAGAACTCTCATTAAACCATTATGTGCCAGAACTGAATCAATTACTTGGATTGATGCTCACATTTGAGCAAGACTTGAAGTCAGATGGAGACAAAGGTCAAAGTTCTGCAATGTATGTGAAGAATAAAAAGAAAGGAGATAAAAGCAAGGCAAAGGATGAAGAAGAGTCAACAACTCAAGCAAATTATGCAAGAGGAAGAGGTTTTGGCAGAGGTAAAGGTCGAGGAAATGGAAGAGGTAGAGGTAATCAGAACAATAACAAGAAGACATGTTGGATTTGTGGATTGAGCAATCATCTAGCATATGATTGTTGGCACAATCAACAAGGAGCAAGTCAAAATCAGAATAACAATGGCAGAGGAAGAGGTGGAAGGTTTCAGAATCAATTTCAAAGAGGAAGACAGAATTCAAGAGGAAGTTATGGAAGAGGTGGTGGAAGAAATTGGAATCAGAACCAATCATACAACACCACATATTACAATTATGCAAATGATACACAGAATGACAACCATACAACATTGATGATGAATTCAATAAGTTCATCAGAGAAGGAGGATCTTAAGGTATTCTATATTGACTCTGGTTGTTCAAATCATTTGTCAGGTAATATAGAATTATTGTCAGAATTGGAAGAAGGAAATTCAAGTCATACAGTACAAACAGGTGACAATACAAAACATAATGTGCATTCAATTGGAAAAGTGAAGTGCAAGAGTGGAGCTGATTTATTAACAAATGTTTTGTATGTTCCAACAATACCAAAGAATCTGATTAGTGTTGGACAAATAGTGGAGAAAGGTTTTCAAGTCAGATTTACAAGTGAAGGGGTATTTGTTGAAGATCCAGAGGATGCTTACAAACCCATTGTTTGTGGTAAGAAGGAAGGTAGACTTTTTACTCTCAAAGTACAAGGAAATGTTGGTCAAGCCCTAATCACACATGGTGATGAAGTAATTACAGAGTTAGATCTTTGGCATAAGAGATTGGGACACTTCAATGAAAGAGGAATCAAAACTATGGTGGAGAATCAATCTGTAATGGGGCTACCAAATGTGAAGAATCAACATATGATATACAAGTGTGAAGCTTGTCAGATGGGAAAAGCTCATAGACAACCATTTCAGAAGAAAGGTTTCAAGCATGATGGTTTGCTTGAACTCATACATACAGATGTATGGGGGCCAACAAAAGAAGGTTCAATAAATGGATCTAGGTATTATGTTTTGTTTATTGATGATGCTACAAGGTGGATAACCCTTTATGTTCTAAAGGAAAGGTCAGAAGTCTTTGGAGCATTCAAACATTTTCATGCTTATGCAGAAAGAGTTACAGGTCACAAACTCAAGAGGCTAAGGTCTGATGGAGGGGGAGAATATTTCTCTCAAGAGTTTAATGACTATCTTTGGAATGCAGGTATCAAGAGAGAGATAACTTGCAGGTATACACCTCAACATAATGGGGTGGCAGAAAGGAGAAATAGAACATTGGTTGAATTTGCAAGAGCAATGCTAAAGGAAAAGAATTGCCCTAATTATCTTTGGGCTGAGGCTGTAAATACAGCCACATACCTTGTGAATAGGCTACCATGTGGAGCTTTGAATGGTACGACCCCTTATGAAGCTTGGTGGGGTAAGAAACCAACACTTGACCATTGTAAAGTGTTTGGGTCAATTGCTTATGCTTATGTGCCATCACAACTCAGACATAAGCTTGAACCAAAGGCAGAAAAATATGTGTTTATTGGGTATGATGAAAAGCAAATGGGTTATAGACTATGGAGTCCTTTGACTAAACATTTTA
>CM035414.1:144033048-144038930 GCA_020310875.1 Ceratopteris richardii
TCGAGCAGTTTTGAGCGCATACATTTGTGTAATGAAATTTTGAGTCAAAATGATGTTTTAAGACTATTGAAACTAAATGAAAATACATGGTTGAAACGCTTTGTTTTCAAAAACTCATGATAGAAATGAATCTTTTACTAGAACCATGTCAAATTCAAAATATTTGTGATAGTGTCGGAGTGAGTAGGAAAGGTTATAGAGCAATTTCAAAAGTTTGGTGTGAATTTTTAAAATTTAACAAAGTTAGAAGTTTTGGATTGCCTAGACCCCATCATGTAGGAAAGTTTCGGCTCTGCTTGAATAAGAAGATCACATCAGTATTTGGTGAGTATAAACATATTCACGGTAACATGCCTTACAAAGTAGGAAAACAAAAGTTACATTTCACTTACAATGCATTTAACAACATATGGATAGATGTTATAAAACTTCAAACATACATGGTTCAGTTCTATAATATAAAAGAGCATGAATGTTCTGGTCTATTGAAATTTGTAATCAAACTTGATGAAGCTGAGCTTAAAAAACATCAAAAGATGGAGAGAATATGCATTGCACTGATGAACAAAGCTTTGGACTATAGCCTTGGGAAATTGGATACTCCATCTCTCAAAGTACAATCAGAAATGGAGTTATGGTGGGTTGGCTGTGCTCAAGTTCCATCTGAGAGCCATAAAACACTTAAATGGTTATTCTCACAGACAAAAATTTCAAATGTTATCCAAGGGCATCATGCAGGAGAATTGTTGAATGTCAAAGACTACGGAAACTTTCAAGTTGAGTGGCATTTGAGTGGAGACCTAAAGACACTCAAATGCATGTTTGGTATAAGTGGGGGAGCAAATTCTAAATACCCTTGCTTGTACTGCATGCAAAGCCCAGGCAACAAATGGATGGATTACTAGAGCTGAGGGTGAAGAGGCTCCTTCTAGACAAAATGTTATTCTTCGTAACTACTCATCTTCTTCAATGATTTGGGATCCCATACTTCCAATAGCATTGACAAATGTACACATATGTACACTACATGCAGAGTTAAGAATCATTGACAAGTTGGTCTGTCTTCACTTGGATTATGCATATTCTATCAAGCCTACAACTCTTGCAGATGAATGCATAAAAAAATGTGAATGTCTTCTTTCAGAAATGGGGTTTCATGGTGGTGATGTTCATCTAAGAAAAGATCCAAAGCTTTCACAAAATACAGGTGATGTTTTACAGGATGTCTCAATGGGAGGTGCAAAAGCAAGGATATTCTTCAGCAACCATGATGGCAAACAACTTAATGCCATGTGTAATTCATGGAAAACATTTTGTGAGGTCACGACTAATGTAAAAAGCAAACCAGAAATAGCAAAAAAGAGAATGGAGGTGTGGGTCAAACTAGATAATCTTTTAAAGATCATGAGGCAGCAAGTAACATCAAAAAGTTATGTGACAGATTTCAGAAAGGCGACCACAGAGCTTATAGAAACCATCATAGAGGCATGGGGTGCCAAAGACATAACATACTACTTGGTGAGCTCCAAAGATATTTTATTCAATTTATTTATTTTTAATTGAAATAAAGATCTAATGAAATTCTTCTGCTTTCCAGCATATTCTTCTTGTGCATGGTGCATTCTTTGCAGAAAAAGAACCACTTGCCATGTGGAACACCCAAGGCATGGAAAAATCTCATTATCAAGCAAGGAGAAGCTTCTTTAGGTGTACAAGGAAAGGAGGAGGAGTAACAAAGAGCAATGCCTTCAGAGAGCTTTTTGATTGGTTCTTTAGAAGACAATTACAAAGGACCTCATGCCAAATATAATCAGAAGGATATGGCTATCTCCAGACAAATCATGTATCAATATCACAAACTGAAAAAGACCACATTTCAAAGAGAGCTTTAATATTTGCAATGTCTTTTATTTCTTTGAGAAATAAAAGATGTCATGTATGTACATTTCATGATGTATTATGCTTTGAAAAGAAATATGTCTACTACCATTAGATGACTTTGACCAGAGAATCAATAACAATTACACCAAAAAAATTTGCAATGTCTTATATCACATTGGGCAATTTCTGTATATGTACATTTGTTGAGATATAGAATTTGAAAAAATCAAGTCATTCCTTGAGCCTTTTGAAAGAGCTTGGCTCTGGCAAATCACCTCTATATCTCAGGAACTCTTTTCTCCTGTATCCAGCAATGCTTTTTAAATCTGACACCCCTGCAGCCATTGCATAGCTTGAATAACAAAGAAAGTACCCTGCCCTTGAAGCATTGAGTCCTGGGGCATATCCAAAAATTCTGAATGCAGTTGCTCTTTCAAGCAGTAAAACTCTGAAAGCATTAAAGGGTATTGGAGTAAAACCCATGTATTTTGATAGAGTCCTCAAGCAGAACAATGCAAAGTCTGGCTCCTCACTATAGTGCTTGTGAATAACACAAAAAGTGTCTGGGTTCAACTTTGGAAGATAGTGGATAATAGAATGAATATCCACCTTTGCTTTTCCTTTCTCTTCTAAGGCTTTTCTTGTTCCCTTGCCCCTGCCAAGGTAATTGTCTTCATCCAATAAAGTTAACTGTGATAAAAATGAAAAACATGGTTAGATGAAGTGCAAGCACACTTAAGGAAACATGTGAAGTAACTTGAAACTATTAGAAAGAAAAGCAAGAGACACGACTGATGCAAGCGATAAGGGTCTTCAGAGAAATTCAGATTGTCGTTATCGCTTGCATCGGTCGTCATCAATATCTATTTGCAAACTGCCTAGAAACATCTAATGTTTGATAAATGAGGGGAATTCCCACAAGCAAGACATGTATTATCATTGCTGCATGCAACTCCTAGACACGACCGATACAAGCGATAAGGCCCAGCGGAAAATATCCGATGGGCCTAATCGCTTGCATCGGTCGTGATCCATTTCTGACACTTCGAATGGAGAACTTGGACAAATCTGATACAAGAAAGAGATTTTGCATTGGTCCCATCTCATATCCTTAACCTAAAGTTCTTGAGAACATAGTTAACTGTATACCTTGACGTCATCTTCCTCAAGTCCAAACACGACCGATGCAAGCGATGAGGCCCAGCGAAAAATATCCGATGGGCCTAATCGCTTGCATCGGTCGTGATCCATTTCTGACACTTCGAATGGAGAACTTGGACAAATCTGATACAAGAAAGAGATTTTGCATTGGTCCCATCTCATATCCTTAACCTAAAGTTCTTGAGAACATAGTTAACTATATACCTTGACGTCATCTTCCTCAAGTCCAAACATGACCGATGCAAGCGATGAGGCCCAACGGAAAATATCCGATGGGCCTAATCGCTTGCATCGGTTGTGATCCATTTCTGACACTTCGAATGGAGAACTTGGACAAATCTGATACAAGAAAGAGATTTTGCATTGGTCCCATCTCATATCCTTAACCTAAAGTTCTTGAGAATATAATCAACTGCATACCTTAACGTCATCTTCCTAAAGTCCAAACACGACCGATGCAAGCGATGAGGCCCGACGGAAAATATCTGATGGGCCTTGTCGCTTGCATCGGTCGTGATCGACTTCTGACACTTCTAATGGAGACTTGGACAAACTGACACAAGATAGAGATTTTGCATCAAGCCCATCTCATCTCCTTTGCCTTTAAATCATGAGAATATATTTTACTACATACTTGACCTCATCTTCCTCTTCAAGTCCGAACACGACCGATACAAGCGATAAGGCCCAACGAAGATTATCCGTTAGGTTGTATCGCTTGCATCGGTCGTGGTCATTTTCTCACTTAAAAATAGAGATCTCGGACAAAAACTTTAATTGATAGAATATATCAAACAACATACCTTGACCTCATCTTCCTCCTCAATGAGCTCTTTTGAGTCAATACAAATTGTTCCTTTGTCCTCAGCGACATCCAAGAATGAATAGCCACGTCCAACGAGTATATTCCAAGTTGCTTCTGATGCTCATCAAACTCTTCATCAGCAAGTTTTGGCTTCTCTGAGATAGCTTTCTCAAAGCATTTTGAAAGAGCTTGTGATGAATCTTTGAATTCTTCATTAGACAAATCCAAATCAAGACGCAAAAATTCCTCTCTTCTTTCTCCTTTCTTATTGATGAATCTCCTTGCAACTTCTTCTGCCTCAGCTATAGCTGCAAGACAGTAGTCCTCCCTTAGATTGAAAAGTTCCTGAATGTAAAATAGAGGTATGAACTCTTTCCAGAGATAAAGTAAAAAGGTAGATTTGGGAGAAGTAGGGACTTCTCAGACACTTGAACTTCTTCAGTTGGCTCCCTTATTGCAGTCTCTGCTTTAAAAGTGGCCACATCAAAATCTTTGACCTGCTCTCTTCTGCTTGGAGATTGATCTCCTCAACAATCTCCATGACACCTTTCATAGTTTTTGAGCTAGCCTCAAGTGCCAGCTCTAAGCAAGGCTCGTCTTCATCATGAACATTTTCCTCCCTTTCAACTGAGATATGATCAAGCCATATCAAGAAAGCAATGTTTAAAGGGAGCAATCAGCAGTCCTTTTCATGCTCTGGGCATAAATCAAGCTTCCCTGGCAAAGGGGATATCCTTCTGCATTTTCTTGTGATTTTAGCCCTATCTATTGGATCCTTCCCAAAGATGTGAGGATGGACATAGGTTTTCTGAGAAATAGAAAGGATCCTCCCATTGACCAATCCCAAGAAAATCTCCCACTCGTCCTTAAGAAAACTTTTCGAGTTCTCTAAGAGTTTTTCAAAATCAATTTCGGGGTTGAATATGGTCATTGCATCAGGAAAATAATCTACACTTAAACCCTCTTGAACCATGAAATCAAGAAGTTTCTCTGATGGAGAGACACTAAGGATCTCATTCATTACCTCCATCTAAGCTGCAGCTTCTCTTGTATGTCTATTAGGAGAACACAACCGATGCAAGCGACTAGAGCGAGTCAACGTAGGTCAAACGGCAAAAATCGCTTGTATCCGTCGTTGTCGGCGACGAAAGAAAAATACACATGTAGGTGAGAAATTCTCTGAAGGTTGAAAGTTTGAGTTTGTGAAGAAATAGGTATTTAATAGGCGAGGAGGGAAGAAACGGCTCGAATGAGGTGGACCAATCACAGAGTGCCACGTGGCAAAGTGTACGTTGCCCGATGCAACGGATAGATGACATGGATCAATCAAATCATGCCACGTGGCAAAATACATTGGAATTCGCAACGGGTATCTGACGTGGACCAATCGGGGCATGCCACGTGGCACAACGGTCAACTCAGTTTTGGGACCTATTTAAGCTTCCCTATTCATTTGCTTCTTTTTTTTTTTGTCAACACTTGCCAAGCGTGGAGGTTCCATTGCCACCAAGTTTTTGGCTACTTCACAATTTCTATAGAGAGTGCTCTCTCCGTAAGGTAATGTGGACACGACCGATGCAAGCGATTAGGGACATCCGAGATTTTTGGATAACCCTAATCGCTTGGATCGGTCATGTTTTTTAAATAGCATCGAGTCCTTGATCATACCTTGCAAATTTTGGTTTCTTTTGTGTTGCTTGAGTATAACGCATTGTTACCTTTATTTTAACTTCTATTTATTGAAATATGATGATGAATTCAGGGACGACCGATGCAAGCGATGAGTGACATCCGGGCATTTACGGATGACTCTTATCGCTTGGATCGGTCGTGTCTCTAGTGAGACAAGTTCTCTGAAGGTTGAAAGTTTGAGTTTGTGAAGGAAGTAGCTTCTATAGGCGAGGAGGGAAGAAACAGTCGAATGAGGTGGACCAATCATAGAGTGCCACGTGGTAAAGTGTACGTTCCCCGATGCAACGGATAGATGACGTGGATCAATCAAATCATGCCACATGGCAAAAGACGTTGGAATTCG
>CM035414.1:144048930-144053930 GCA_020310875.1 Ceratopteris richardii
CTTTTGAATCTGCTGGTCTTCACACCATCCAAGCTCTTTGTCATTATGTCTGCTAACTGATCTTTAGTAGAAATGTATTCCACTTCAATCTCCTTCTCCATTACCTTTTCTCTGAGAAAATGATACTGTATCTCTATGTGCTTTGTTCTTGCATGAAATACTGGATTTGCTGCAAGATAAAGTGAACTCATATTATCTCCATGTATTGTAGGTGTACCTTGATCAATGCCTAAGCTCTTGAACAATGTCTGCATCCATATGACTTCCTTAGCTGCTTCCACAAGTCCTTTGTACTCTGCTTCAGTTGATGATAATGCTACTGTATGTTGTTTCTTTGAACACCAACTTACAAGCTTATCACCAATATATATCATGTAACCATGAGTTGATCTTATGTCATCTTGGTTACCTGCCCAGTCTGAGTCACTATAGGCTCTCAACCTCAAATCTGATGTAAAAGGATAATATAATCCTTCCTTTATAGTTCCTTTGATATATCTGAGAACTCTTTGACCTGCAATCCAATGTGGGTCCTTTGGACAATGCATGAATTGTGACAAAACTCCCACTGCATAACTAAGATAAGGTCTTGTTAGTGTAGCATAAATCAAACTACCCACAAGAGATTGATACTTCCTCATATCTTTGTAGTCTGCACCATCATATTTACTGAGCTTGTGATTAACTTCAAGTGGAGTTGAAGCTTCTCTGCAATTTTCCATATCAAACTTCTTCAACAAGTTCAGAAGATACCTTTCTTGTGACACATATATGCCATGATCTGTATAAGTAACTTCCATTCCAAGAAAGTATGATAACTTTCCTAGGTCACTGATCTTGAATTCTTTTTCAAGCAATCTCTTTACCTCCTTGATTCCTTCATCTGAAGTACCTGTGATTATAATGTCATCTACATAAATACAAATGTAGATTGTACCTTCCTCTGTTCTTCTGATAAGTAGACTTGGGTCTGCTTCTGAACTTTGATATCCAAGATCATTGAGATACTTCACCAGTCTATAGTTCCAAGCTCTTGGAGCTTGCTTCAATCCATACAATGCTCTTCTCAACCTGCAAACAAAATTTGGATACCTGGAATCTATAAACCCTTGAGGTTGTTCCATGTATACCTCATCTGATATGTATCCATTCAAGAATGCATTTTTTATATCCAATTGACTTAGAGTCCATCCTTTTGAAGCTGCAATAGCAATGATTGTCCTTATAGTTGACATCTTAGCTACGGGACTGAATGTCTCATCATAATCTATGCCATAGGTCTGGGCATAGCCTTTCACCACCAATCTAGCTTTGTATCTGGCTATACTTCCATCTGCAAGCTTCTTCACTTTATAAACCCATTTATTTCCAATTACTTTCTTACCATTTGGTTTAGGAACAAGTTCCCATGTCTTGTTCTCCTCCAGTGCATTGAACTCTTCCTTCATTGCTTCTTCCCATTGCTTCTTACCTTTAGCTTCATCATAGTTCTGGGGTTCTTCATCATCTTTGACCATATATGCATAGTTCTTCTGAGTTATGTAAGAAGTATCATAAGAATACCTTTCTGGTTGTCTTCTAGTCCTGCTTGACCTTCTAGGTTCACATTCTTCATATGTGTCTGGATACACTTCTTCATCAAATATAGGAGCTTCTTCATTTCTTCTTGTTAATCCACTTGTGGATGTACTTGCTTGCATATAGTCTTCATCTCTATTTACCTGCACAATTGATTTTCCTTTCTCACATCTTCTTACCTCTTCTTCAAATTCTTCAGCTGTATGACTTTGATCTGCATACCAACTTTTCTGTTCATCAAATGTAACATCTCTAGAAACAATAAATTGTTTGGTTAGAGGATTCCACAATCTGTAACCCATCTGCTTTTCATCATAACCAATGAACACATATTTTTCTGCCTTTGGTTCAAGTTTATGCCTAAGTTGTGATGGCACATAAGCATATGCAATTGATCCAAACACTCTACAATGATCTAGTGTTGGTTTCTTACCCCACCAAGCTTCATATGGAGTCATTCCATTCAGAGCTGCACATGGTAATCTATTCACAAGATATGTAGTTGTATTTACAGCCTCAGCCCAAAGATAATTTGGACAGTTCTTCTCCTTTAGCATAGCTCTAGCAAACTCAACCAAAGTCCTGTTCCTTCTTTCTGCTACACCATTTTGTTGTGGTGTATACCTGCAAGTTATTTCTCTCTTAATACCTGCATTCCAAAGATAATCATTGAACTCTTGGGAGAAGTATTCTCCCCCTCCATCAGACCTCAGTCTCTTAAGCTTTTGACCTGTGACTCTCTCTACATATGCATGAAAATGCTTGAAAGCTCCAAACACTTCTGATCTTTCCTTCAAAACATATAATGTTATCCATCTTGTAGCATCATCAATGAAAAGAACATAGTACCTTGAGCCACTGATAGATCTTTCTTTTGTTGGTCCCCATACATCTGTATGAATGAGCTCAAGTACTCCATCATGTTTGAATCCTTTCTTTTGAAATGGTAACCTGTGTGCTTTACCCATTTGACATGCTTCACATTTATAAACCATATGTTGACTTTGCACATTTGGTAATCCTAGTACAGACTGATTAGCAACCATAGCTTTAATTCCTCTTTCATTGAAATGACCTAATCTCTTATGCCAGAGATCAAGTTCTGTAATCACTGCTTCACCATGTGTGAGCAAAGCTTGACCAATGTTCCCTTGCACTCTTAAAGTAAAGAGTCTACCTTCTTTCTTACCAGAGACAATCTGATTATATCCATTCTCTGGATCTTCCACAAATACTCCTTCATTTGTAAACCTGACTTGAAAACCTTTTTCAACTATCTGTCCCACACTAATCAAGTTTTTAGGTATTGTAGGAACATACAAAACATTGGTTAGCAAATCTGCTCCACTCTTGCATTTCACTTTTCCAATTGAATGTACACTATGTCTTGTATTATCACCAGTTTGAACTGTGTGACTAGAAATGCCTTTTTCCAAATCTGACATCAATTCTATGTTTCCTGACAAATGATTAGAACATCCAGAGTCAATGTAAAATACCTTTAGATCTTCTTTGTCTGATGTGCTGATTGAATTCATCATCAATGATGTATGACTTTCATTCTGTGTGTCATTTGCATAGTTGTAGTAGGTGGTGTTGTAGGATTGATTCTGTCCCCAACTTCTTCCTCCACCTCTACCATAGCCTCCTCTTTGACTTTGTCTACCTCTTTGAAAATTACTTTGATATCTTCCACCTCGACCTCTGCTATTGTTGTTTTGATTCTGGTTTGATCCTTGTTGGTTGTGCCAACAGTCATGAGCCAAATGATTACTCAATCCACAGATCCAGCAAGCCTTTTTGTTGTTATTTTGATTACCTCTTCCTCTTCCAAAACCTCTTGCTCTTCCTCTGCCAGTGCCTTTACCTCTTGCATAATAAGCTTGAGAATTAGACTCCTCTTCATCCTTTGCTTTACCTTTATCTCCTTTCTTCTTATTCTTCATGTACATTGCAGAACTTTGACCTTTATCTCCATCTCCCTTCAAGTCTTGCTCATATGTGAGCATCAAACCAAGCAACTGGTTCAAATCTGGAACATAATGATTTAATGAAAGTTCTGTTGATAAGACAAAAGGTTTCCACCTTTCATCCCCTCTCAAGCCTGCAAGTAGTTGAGCAATCAATCTGTGATCTTCAACATCTTCATCTATGGATCCAAGACTATCTGCTAGATCCTTCATCTTAGTGACATAATCACTAATGGTTTGACTTGGCTTCTTCTTGAATGTTGTAAACTCTGACCATAGACTTGCTTTCCGTGCTTTAGTAGTGCTTTGGAAATGATATTCCAATGCATTCCATATATCTTCTGATGATTCCAATCCTCTGATGTGTGGTAGCAAATGATCTGAGATTGTATTGTAGATGTAGGCTTTTGCACTTGCATCCTTCTTCTGCCAATGCTTTAAAGCATCAAGTTCTTCTTTCTTTGGTCGGCTTTCATCTTCAAATACTGGCTTCTCTTCTTCACCTGTAACATATATCATGAGATCCTTACTCATAAGTAAGGCTTCCATTCTCATTACCCATGCGGGGTAATTATCTCTGTCCAGTTTGTCAATGGAGATATGATCTGCCATAGTTCTTTCCTTCTGCTGCAACCTGTGAGCTTAAAGGATAAAGGATAATACCTTTTGAAGTTCTTTGTGTATGAGGATACTTCGAAAGTAATCTTTTGATGCCTTGTGTCTTCAAATGCTTCACCTTTCAAACTTTAATGGAAAACTTTACAAAACTTCTCGTACCTTTGTCGTCTTCTGCTCTCGAGAATCTTTCTGCTCTGATACCACTTGTTGATGTATAAAACACCACAAGAAAATGAATTAATGTGACACTAGAACACCTCTATGGTCACCATCAACTCATTGCCACTCCAAACTTTGAGAAATGATAGCCTAAAGTGAGAACTTTGCTTCTACAGAAATTCCTAGTCACTGAAATGACATACCTTCAGTATTTTGCTAATTTCTCATAGCTCAAGTATGCTTTCTCCATGAAACTTTATAGGCTGAAACTAGAAGAGTAGAGCTTTCCAACAAGCTATCATATGCATCAAACGGAGCTCTAGAACTCAAGTTATGGCCCTCACAAGATGACCCTGTATGACCTTCCAAAACTGGAAATTTTTGCCTGTTTTAGTATTCCTGATGTCCAAAAATAAAAAATTCGATGCCTGGCATCGAATTTCAGTCCAAGTCGATGCCGGGCATCGACTTTGAGCTTTTTTAGGCCCTTTTTCTGCACCAGAAATACTCTCTTTTACACACACATGAAGAAGACCACTTGTATGCTAGAAGTCGATGCCAGGCATCGACTTTATGCTCAAACTCGATGCCAGGCATCGAGTTGCTCCACAAACTTCATATTTTTAAAAGATTCAACAATAGTTAACACACAGAGAATGAAAAAATGACTTATCA